>JAGTTF010000646.1:0-10000 GCA_019095985.1 Streblospio benedicti
TAAAATTTGGTTGGTTTTTGGGGGTTTTGTTGGGTTTTTTCAAATGAACCAAAACTCATTTTGTTTTGGGTTTTTTTCAGCCCACCTTTTTGGGTTTTTTGGAGAAGCGTGGCTTCCTGCCAAAACATTGCCACATAGCAGTGTGAGCTATTGGCCTTGGCAACTCCCTGTAACATGTTGGTCATGTTGGGAAGTGATCGTGTGTGCCGCATATTTGATTATATGGCTGTTCATATAATATTGACTCTCTGAAAAACATACTTGTTCCATCAACATCCTGAAAATGAATGCTGGGATTATTAATCATATCGCTACGCCGCATGGCACACTAGCGTGGTTCTGTGCCATCGCAAAAGAATTCTACCAATTTAACCTATACTTCCAAGATAGTATGATGAGAAAAGCCACTGCAATGTAAAACTATGTGCACTAAACATGGTATTACATTTAAAGACACACACAAAATACAATATCACTTAGCAATTATCTATCATACGCTCAGAAGTATGGCCAAGAATCCAACTGAGTAAAGTTTTCTGTGCCTGTAAGCAAATGTACTGATTAATAAGCTCATGCCTGGACGACTACCAAGTTATCTAGGCAGTTGAGATGAGTATTTCAAAGTTTGTAGGAAAAATTATTGGTGAAGGTCGAAAATGAGACTCACAATACAAATATGATTTTTACTGTATATAGCTGTACATACACCCTCTTGTGAATGATCTTATGTTTTTTAAAATATGAAGAAGATATCCAAAATAAGCTACTGTTAATATCTAATTCCTATCTATAAGTGGGGGTATTCGTATCGTATGGTTAATCTAATTATATGTTCTAAATTATCATTTCCATGGTAACATACATTGATTGCCTATCTATTCTAGCTTGTCCGCACTGTATTTGTAATTCATTCCAGCCGTGGCAGCGGCTGAAGTCTAAACCGAGCAGACGGCAAAAGACAAACTAAAATAAGCCACTGCTCCGCTAGTGTAACACGTTTATGAGAAGATGAAATTAAACTTTGTACTGGATAAAATTGTTTCGAAAACTAACTGAGCTTTCGCCTCGGCGCTGGAGGCTTGTTCACTGTCGCTCCACTAGGTGGCGTGTGGAGCAGACTGCGGGCGTTATGGTGGAACTGGCGGCCCCCCCTGATGTCCTGGGCGGCTTGCCTGAACCTTCAGGGTGTTGGTCCAAACGGGGGGCAGCTGGTAGCGTCCTCCGTCCCTGTTCAGCGTAGGTTCATGCATCCGGATGTAGATGGCCTCCTTGACCCCCCTCTCGAACCATCTATTCTCCACACACAAAATCCTCGTTTCCTCCAAACTGATGTTGTGGTTTGGGCAATCGGTGTGAATGTGGCGTGAGACTTCTGAGGTGGTGGTACTGGGTCTGCGGTGTTCTGCGAACCTTGCCTTCAGCGATCTTTCAGTCTCACCGATATAAGAGGCTTCACAGCTCTCACAATTGATCTGGTAGACTGGACCCACTATCTTGTCCTTTCCGAGACTATCCTTCGGTTTCACTAGCAGTTGCCGTAAAGTGTTAGTCGGTTTAAAATGGGTCTGGATGTTATGTCTCCCAAATATCCTGCGTAGGGTTTCCGCCACCCTGAAGGTTGTGTGGAATAGATGGCAAGGCCATCTACATCCTGCATGAACCCGGAGGACGCTACCAGCTGCCCCCCAGGACATCCGCCCAGGACATCGGGGGGGGCCGCCAGTTCCACCATAACGGCACTGCCTTAATGAATGGGCTGTGAGTGTATCTTTTCAGTCGTAACAATCAAGTGCAGTTTCCATTATTTATTTGCTCTTAGTAGTTAGTTGTTGACCGCACCCTATCATACCATTCTCAACTACTTGTTACGAGAGAGAGAGCTTCAGGTCTGTCTTGGCTGCAAAAGAGAGACGGCAGAGAGTGCCCGCACAAGAGAGCAGGAGCGGCAGCCAAAGGTGCGGCAGGCAGGAAAGAGAGAGGCCGGCACACTGCGTGCATCTGCTTTTATAGGGCTCTGCGGACTTCCCCACCGTCTCAAAAATTGCTCCACTACGTCACATCCTTGGCCCTAGCTCAACCCACGGACATTGACACCTTAGACTGTCCCTGGCTAGTGCCCAAAACTGCCACTCTTGCTGGCACTAGCAGTTCTGCCTCATATTAAATAACAACTTGTAAGTGTTTGTGCATTTATTTATATTCCTGACTTTTATGTGACAGTTCAGTTCAACGACATGATCATGTTTTTCTATCTAGTACTTCCTGGTAGTGGGCCAGTCCATTTATAGGGCAGTCCATTTATAGGGGTGTCACTATACAATTATACATCCCCCCTTTTTCGGAAAAAAAATTCTCCTTGAATCTACTTGATACACTGGACTTGAATTTTACACTTTTTTATACTGACTATAACACAATTTCTAGTGCATCTTTTTTTTCTGTGATACAGCTAAACATATATTTTAGTAGTAACACATTACAGAGCATGAATTATAATTTTAACATGTTGCATATGGCTACGTTAATAACACATTTGTTTAAGAATTTTATGGACAGTTAACTCCAAATATCTGACCAGCAGATTATTATTACAACACTGATTATGCGTACTCACAATGTTGGGAGTATTTAAATTCCAAAATTCTGTTATTAACTAGCAATACATATCAATATGTGTTATTTTTTTACACATTTACATTTTTAAGGATATGCACGTTTACACAAACACTTATTATTTTTTTTTTATAACAAACGCAACGTATATACAGAGAAAAGTAAGTTTTTTTTTTTTTTTTTTTTTTTTTAAAGTTCATTTCACATGTATCTGACTATTTAGTCATTGAACCTATAACGCCTTGGTGCTTTGATAGTATTGCGATCTCTTAGAGATCGAGACCTGGTGGTATTATTATGACCGTTGTCGTCCAGGCCTTCATTACCACATGATTCCACTCTAACTTGTGGATGATATGCACGGAGCGTATTATGAGTACGTCTATACTGGACGCCTTCTGGGGTTTCAATAATATATGATTGTACCCCAATGTACCTTTTTATTATTGCTGGGTATTTATCTGGTATACCACGGTCTTTGACGTACACATGGGTACCTTCGTCATAAGGCTTAAACTGTTTCTTCCCTTGTTGTAACTGTTCGTGATCGGCTTTTGCCCCCCTGGATCTCACATCCACTCTATCCGGCTGGAGTTGGAGTTTCGCTGCATTGGAAGATGGCAAGTCACTATTCATTCGCTGATTCAGCAGCTCCATAGGTGATGATGTTTTATTATCAAGTGGAGTTGTTCTGTATTGATACAGAGCTTCATATGTATCTGTCCCTTCTGAAACAGACTTTTTGACAAGATTTTTCACAATTCCAACAAAACGCTCAGCAAGTCCATTTCCTTCAGGATGAAGAGGACTTGAAGTTGTGTGAATTATTTCATAATCATCACACATTTGCTTGAATTCTGGTGCATGGTAATAACTGGCATTGTCAGTTATTAGTTCTGTTGGTCTACCATACTCAGCAAACACAGATCTGCAATAATTTGCTATACTTGCAGACGTCATATTAGATAATTTCCTAATGACTGGAAATCTTGAGTAGTAGTCAACTAGAAGTAAATAGTTCACTCCTTTCAACTGGAACACATCACTTGCTAGTTTTTCCCATGGATAAGCAGGTACCTCTGGTCCATATGCCATTCTTGTTTTCGTTGTTTTTGGTGGACATCTTGAATATTTCAAACATGTTTCACAATTGGTTATGAGTTGTGATAAATCTGTATATAAACCTGGCCAATATAAATGTCTTTTTGCTTTTGCTAGACACTTTTCAAACCCTAAATGTCCTTTGTGTAGCTTCTTTAGATAGGATTCTCTGAGTACCTTTGGAACAATTATCTTGGTATTCTTTAACACTAATCCGTCTTCTACTGTGAGCTGCTCTCTAAAGTTGAAATATTTTCGGATATCTTCTTGTAGATCCGTTACCTCACTAGGCCATCCATTATTTATCACTTGTACTAATGCTGTTAGTTCATCGTCATTCTTAGTTGCTTCTCTTAATTCAATTAATGTTGTTGACTTCGTTGCGATTTGATCGGTGATGGCATGAATATGAATTGTTTGACAATCATTCTTTGGCAGTTGAACAATATTGTTTCCAGTGTCAATAGAAGAAAGACATCTGCTCATACAATCAGCCAAAACATTCTTTTTTCCTTTTATATATTGTACTTCAAAGTCATAATCCATGGTTCTGCATATTAGTCTTTGCAATCTAGGAGAGGCTTCATTAACTGATTTTGCTAGAATAGTCTCTAATGGTTTATGGTCAGTTTGGAGAATAAATCTCTTTCCATGCAGAAAATGGTGAAGTCGTTCCATACTCCATGCCACTGCTAAAGCTTCTTTCTCAATAGCGACGTAAGAATTTTCTGCACCTTTCAAGGACCTAGATCCATACATGATAGGTTTCAGTTCATCCAAATTTTCTCCTTGCATTAAAACAAATCCACAACCAGAGTTACTTGCATCTGTTTGTAGAACTGTGTATTTAGCCTTCACATTAAAATATGCTAAAATAGGAGGCTGAGATAATTCTCGCTTGATACCTTCAAATGCCTCGGTATGTTCTTCGCTCCATTGAAAAGGTGTATTATCTTTAATTAGAGCTTGTAATGGTGATCTCAAATCAGCAAGTTTAGCACTATACTTGGATAGAAAGTTAATCATTCCAAGGAATGACTGTAACTCTTTTACATTTGTAGGTTCCTTCATATACTGCACTGCCTGGATTTTTTCATTTTGAGGCGTATGTCCTTCTGATGTAAACGTTGTTCCATAAAACGTGACTTTTTTTAACTTATACTGGATTTTGTCATGACCTATTTTCAGACCATTTTCTCTTGTGACATCTAAAAATTTTGTGAACTTCTTATCATGATCCTGCTCATCAATACCACCAATTATGATGTCATCAGCTATTCCATGAATTCCTTCCAGTCCACTGTATACAGCATCTAACATTCTCTGAAATGTATCTCCTGCTACATTAAGACCAAATGGCATCCTGGTAAAACAAAATCTACCATATGGAGTATTAAAAGTAGTTAATTCCGAGCTTTCATCATCTAATTTGATTTGCCAATATCCTTTTCGCATATCAACCACAGTAAACACTTTATACTGAGACAATGAGGCTATGATATCATCAACTGTTCTATTGTAATATGGCTCACGCTGACATGCTTTGTTCAGATTGGTAGGATCTAAACATATCCTTATCTTCTTAATTTCTTTTGAGTTCGGATGATACGTCTTCACTGGTACAAATGAACTGATCCATGGAGTTGCTTTATTAACTGGAACTATAACACCAAGCTGTATCATTTTATTCAATTCTTCTTTGAACTTTTCTTGCAGAGCAACTTCAACTGGTCTTGGAGGAGTCCTCTTTGGTGGAATTGAAGTGTCAATGTTTATGTGATACGGTTCACCTGGGAATGTACCAAGTTCATCATCATTGATAAGGTCTGGGTATCTTTGTAACATTTCTTCCAATGACTGAACAATTTTATTTACACTTTGATTTGTCGTCTCTTGAGGTTTTGACTTCTCAGGGTTTTTTGCAGTGCTTGTAGCATTAATGTGAAAAGTGATGAGACCCATTGCTTCTGAATCATCACCTGAGAGTAATGTCGGTGTGTCTGGAAGATTCACAACATCAAACACAGTACTATATGGTTTCTTTCCAGCCCTATGGAGAAAAACCCTAACAGAGCCAACTTTTGGTAGAGGTGCGCCACTGTATTCTGACAAATTTGAACTATTACTTGGCAAAAGCTTTTCAAGTTTGTAGTCACCAGTAAAACGCTTGTATACATTAACATTCATAATGCTAATATCAGCTCCAGAGTCAATCTGTATTCTCATTTTGTATTTCTTCTTGTGATGAGGCTTAACTGTTGCAAAAATGTCTGCCACTTTCCTTCTCACTGTGCATATTCTATTTGTTTGTATTGCCCCAACAAATAAGTCATCATCACTAGAGTGGTCATTACCATATTCAAATTCATCATCACTCTCTTGATTAGCACTTATCTTCAAAATCTTCTTTTCAACTTCATCTAATTCATACTGAGTCTGAATTGCATGTATAGATTTGTGCCTATTTCTGAAACACCTGCTAGTAAAATGGTCCAATTTATTGCATGTATAGCAACGTTTTCCTTTGGCAGGACATGGTGCTGACCCTGGTTTGTGTTTTTTCTTACCACATTTGAAGCAAATACTCTTGTCAAAATATCCATTCCGTGCGCTATGTTGTTCGCTTACTTCATTGGTGCTGTTGTTTGGCTTAAAGCGTTTTCTATCATTTTCTATAACTTTTGAGTTTTCTTCTCCTCTTCGCTTTTTTGGTCTAATATTAAATATTTTGTATCTTTTTATGTTATTGACTGATGTACTGTCACTTCCTTTGATATTTTCCACTGTAATTTTTGTGGACTCTTGAATTTTCACTCTTTGTATTGCCTCTTCTAAAGGAGTGTCTTTGCTTAAGAATTCTTGTAGGAGCTTGCTATCTTTTAGACCAAATATGAATGCATCTCGTGTTAGAAGTTCTGCTATTTCTGGCGTGAACAGTTCTTGTGGAAATGCTAATTTACTTTTGTTCATTATCTTTGTTACATATTCCTCAATGGGCATACTTCCTTGACTAAATTTCGTAAATAGTTCATACCTTGACTGTAAACTATTTGCTTTGGGTCGGCAGTACTCTCCCCATTTTTTCCAGTAATTGGCTAAAGTATCTTCAGGTGTATCCTGGATGTTCCATCTATTGTATATCTCTATACCACTTGAGCCTGCCCAGCGTAATATATAACTTTTCTTTCTTTTCTCGTCATATGGTGCCAGATCACTGTTCAATATCAACTCACATTCTTGTTTGAAGAGTAGAAATCTTGAAAACAAGCCAGCATCTATGGTCCAGTCCATAGTCGGATGATCAGCCATGGTAAATGGTGGTAAAATATTTCTTGCCATATTTATATTCTTGAAATGCACACTTAAAATACACTGCTTATACTATATTATAGATATAATATACACTGCCTGAGTCATTACTTATATACACACTTCAACATATATATACTATGTATACATATAAAGTATCCATCATGACACTATATCTGTGCTGCACGTGTATAGAATTAACCGGGAAGCGCAATTGTTCATACCCCCCTCTAGGCAGCAATATGCAGAGAGCTACACGTCACGCACAAAACAGGTTTCAACCGGTTGTTTGGCGGTATTTTACGCGTCTCTCACAGTTCTTGACTTTATACCAATCACAATTGCATGATTTAAGCACAATTCAGTACGTCCTTTTGGCGTTCCGAAAATCCACTTCTTGACACCATGTTTTATTGTATCCAACCAATAAATAACAACTTGTAAGTGTTTGTGCATTTATTTATATTCCTGACTTTTATGTGACAGTTCAGTTCAACGACATGATCATGTTTTTCTATCTAGTACTTCCTGGTAGTGGGCCAGTCCATTTATAGGGCAGTCCATTTATAGGGGTGTCACTATACAATTATACATATTGCTTTGATCCATCTCTTCTCTGCAACATTGATTTCATTTCCTGTGACATGAGATGATTCATTTTTTTGAACTTTTTTTTGTTTTTCCATAGTCTGCAAAATTTCAACACCAGCGCAGTTACTTTCAATAATTTTTCAAATGAGCTGAAACGATTTGCATCAATAATTTTCCCTACGTGCGGGACATCATTCTCCGTTGAATTAGTTTCATCTTTAATGTTACTTTCAGAGATATCTTGTTGTAAAAGAATGATTTCATTTGTTTCACAATGTGAAGGTTTCTTCTCGTCAGAACGGAGCCATTTTGGGCCTTCCCACCATAATTCAGATGACGTAAGTGTCTCAGGTGATATGCCACATGTTAACAAGTCAGCTGGGTTATCTTTCGTGGGTACATATTTTATCTCTCCAGGAAACGTTCTGATGATTTCCACACGGTTGCTTATATATGCTGGAAGATTCTTTTTACTTTTTATCCAACAGATTACAATTTGTGAATCAATCCACATGACTTGTCCTTTTATTTGGATAATTCCCTCGAGAGCAGTGGTTACATATCTGGCAAGCAGAGTTGCAGTTACAGCTCTCGTACTGTGATATCTTTCAATGAGTTTACTCGTGTTTTAGCCATAATTAGAAGATGACTCATCACAGGTAATGTATGCAGCTGATCCATAACAGTTTGACGATGCATCGCTGAATATATGTATTTCACAATCATTTGAGAGCTTTAAATTGGGTAGGATTTTCCGTGAGAGTGAAATATGTTGTGCTTCATCTAATTCTGTGACTAAAGACTGAAATTCATCTGCCATATTGTTTGGAATTAATTCATCCCATCCTAAACCTGTTTTCCATATTTGTTGAATAAATTTTTTAGCTTTAATATGAACTGGATTGAGATAGCCTAATGGATCAAATATTCTGGAAATATATCGGAGAACTTCTCGTTTTGTTGGTAGAACTGTTTCAGGTCGAGATTTTTGTTGTACATCAATTCATCATTCTCTGTATCCCACATCATTCCAAGTAGAGAGATTTTTTTCTTTGGTCTCAGCCCTATTTTTTTTTTTCAGCCATTTTCTTTTATGATCAAGTCATTGGATGACCAAGCACGTAGATGTAGACCACCATCTTGCATTATTTTATTTGCTTCATTGTAATATTGCACAGCTTCATCAGTATGATATGATCCGAAACAACATTGTCCATATAGATGTTTCTTTTCAGGTCACTGCTAATTGAGGAGTTGTATTTATCAAGGTGGTTGTCGAGAGTAGCTAAAAGCATAAATGGTGATGATACAGTTCCAAATGGCACAACTTTAAATTTGTATGTGATGAATGGACTGTTGGGATCCATCTTGTCTTGCAACCAAAGAAATTTTGTGAACTTTTGATCTTCTTCACAAAGTTGGATATTCAGAAATGCTTTTTCAATATTGCTACAAAAACCTAATGGCTTAGTGCGAAATCTAAGAAGTATGGCACCAAGATCATTTAGCAGAGATGGACCCGGTTCAAGGCAATCATTGAGACTTACATTTTCTGAAGATTTACATGACGCATCATACACAATTCTTGTAGGTGTACTACTTGAATTTTTTTTTTTGACTGGGTGATGTGGTAGATAATGCCCTTCGTTTGTATCATCTTCAATTACTTCACAAATAAAGTTGCGTTGATTTGGTCAGTAATAATTAAATCATATTAGTCACGAGTTTGTTGATCAAGCCTTTTTAAAGTGTCCATTCATTATGTTTAGCAATTACTTATGTTAGTGCATTATATTGATATGTTGTACTTAACTACCATGTAGGTTGATAACATTGCTCAACCACGTAAACGTGAAACAGTCTATATGTCGTATAAGTAGGTCAGCTAGATTTCAAACTTAAAAAAAAACTGATTACTGCAGCCTTTATCGTGCGGGCATCGTATGTTAAGAAAAAATGTAACAAAAAATGTAAAACAATTATGAATAACCGTGACGTAGACAGATTGTAGTGGCGGTTTTATTTCATCCTTTATTCCAAAACCGTGCAACGCTAAATAAGGCATAAAACTTTACGTACGAGGCTGCAGTTAACAGGTGTTATAAACAAGACATGATTTGAATTCTTGCGTGGGGAGATGTCCTCACTTTACAGCTACAAATGTGTTGTCGGGATGTGGGACACGTCATGGGGATGGCATCTCAATGTTTCTATTCCCGAAAGAATACCATCTTGAGCGTCAAAGGGAGGCTTTTGTTGGCATGTGTTTCAAGTCACGAACCACAGACCGCATCTGTATGAAACATTTTAACGAACAACAACTCGAGCTATCATACAGATTAGGCTTCAGAAACAAACCGCACTGATTGCTGGCTCCGTGCCATAC
>JAGTTF010000647.1:0-7500 GCA_019095985.1 Streblospio benedicti
TCTAATATGTTTGGTTACATCAAATTTCTTTTCTAAGGCCTCAAATTTGTCTGAATCTTGTTTTAATCTAAGTTTTTCAAGTTCTAGCTTTTCTTTTTCTAGTGCCTGTTGCCTTTCCTGCATTTCTAATTTTCTTAGCTCTAATTCCCTTTCTTTTTCTATTTTTCTTAGTTCTAATTCCCTTTCTTCCCTTTCTTTTTCTATTTTTCTTAGCTCTAATTCCCTTTCTTTTTCTCTTTCTTTTTCCTGAAATTCAAGTTCTAATTTTTTAAATAGTAACATTTTGTCAGTTTCAGATAAAATTTCTTCTTCCGAGAATATTTCATCTTCTATCAATTTTTCTGCAACTATGTTTTTGATTTCTGATTTTTTTATGGATTTCTTAACATCAAATAATTCAAGATGCTCAGCTAATGCCAACAGCTTATCTTTGTTTAAAGATTTGAATTCTGTTGCATCAGGATTTTCTATAAATTGTTTAGGGTCAAATGTTGCCATGTTAATACGACTTCACTACACCCACCAAATTCACACAACCTCAATCAAATAACTCTAAAACTAAATTTACACAGAGTTTAAAATGATCCCGGACGAGCCCCCCAATTTTGTTATGGCTCAAGTAACAGATTAGAACGTCTAGGGGTATGGTCAAATTAACACTGCGAATTTAGTGGTTAAATTTTACAATTATTCATTTTTATAACACAAATCAAATACCTGATACAAATGTCTAAATAAATTAAATAGAAAAACTTTTTTACACAAGATTGCTGTGAATGTTCTGACACAATCTGACACTTGAAATTATTGTCCACTCCCCAAAAGATTCCACTCCACAAAATATCCACTCCAGAAATGCTTGCTTTGCAAAGTCTAAATCCAATTCAAAGTTTCCCAGCGGCTTTCAGCTCGTCTGGCACAAATGAGATGATATCTCCAAAACAATGCTCTGTGAGCTTTATCAAATCTTCAAAGTTCCAATAACAAAGTTTTCAAACAAATGCTTCTCAGAGCGACAATTTACAAATTCAAACTTAATGACAAAGATGCATGAAATATCCAACTTGATGGCAAAGATGCATGAAATATCCAAACTTAATGACAAGGATGCATGAAATATCAAACTTGATGGCAAAGATGAACAAATCAAACTCTTCAAACTAATTCACAAACTGAAACTCCAAACTAATGCTATCTATTAAATTGCGAGCTGCCTTTTATATATATACCCCTAAGGTCTAGAACAATTTCGGGGAGAACAATCTACATTATTCTTAACAAATTATGTAATGCAGCGAGAACATTCCACATTCTAGAATGTAAAAAAATAATCCATAAACCTTTGTTTCTGGAAACCTCCGACGTACCAGATAGTACATGCATACTATTAACATCAATAATACATCAATAATATTGATTTACCAATCAACACCTTTAGTAACATGATGTAAGCATATCACTATACAATTAACATTTACTTTATTTACAACCTAAACACGTCACAAGTATAAGAGACCGATTTTTTTTAGAAACGAGTAAATATATTGTGAATTTCGTTTGAAGAAATTATCGATGAGAACTAAAGTCCTTTCAGGCAAGAGAGAGAATAGATAAATATTTGGTTGATGGAAGTTATACACTTCCATAAAGTAATCCAATATCCGATAATATTACTCTAACAACGTTAAGAAATGATTTGAAATTATTTTTAAGAGCAGACAGTTCAAAATAACAATGATAATATCAATGCTAAATATTGTAAGTAGTATAAACCTGCTTAATTATACACGCCGAATCGACATTGAAACCAGCATGCAACTCCAACTAATTTTATCTACCTAAGCAACACCTTACCAACCATTGTTCAAAAATTAAAACATGTTGACGTAATTTCGAATAAACAAATTAAACTTTAGGCAAATGAAGCAATAATATTCATTTTACCGTGATGAACAATCATCTTACATGTATAGGGAGGGTGTTAGTTTAAATCACCTCCAACAAGAGTAATTTTAGCAACGATCTGCAGGTGTTACACTAATGTCTTTTGATCACTATTAACAAAGTAATCCAACTATGTATAGTAAGCGATATCTTCATTGTGATTACACATTCTCATTCACAAGACGATGCCAATATGTCCAGGTCGTGATCTATTCTTTTTATTCGATTCGTCACAGCAATTTCTGGCTAACGGGTTTTTAAACTCAATTAAGTGTGAACCGTACAACACATGACACGATCTTTGTGAACTTCGTGAACTGTTGGTGGATTTGGTCTTGGAAAGCATCTGCAATAAAATGAACACGTAAAATATATGTGTATAGAGGTTGGTTCGGAATAGAAATACATGTGACAATTTTTGGCTTTATTCACTAATTAGAATTTTCAGGAATGATATTTAATAAAAAAAAATAAATGAAATGTTTTCACAGGTCTGATAACAAATATCACAATGGAATAAACACAAGTTTGATAAAAGCATTTATTAAGATACAGACATTCGAATTTCGTAGTTACACGTCTTTCTGTCAGTCATGACTTTCACTAACTGAAGCCTCGTTTTCATGCCGAACCCGCACTAACGCTCGAGGTCTCAGACTACCTACTAAAATGTCTACATATTATAACATCCTCTCCACTAAAAATTAAATGAACCCTATAACCTGATATAAACAATACACAAGAGAATGACAAACATCTCTTACTAGATACACATTATTCTTAACTTAAATTTTTTAACTTTCAACATATGAACATCTATGCTCGCAGGCATGTGAAGCTTGTGGCATGTTAAACATAGTAAATTAGTTGAAATTACATTAACATGATATTAATTAACTTAAATCTTAGCAGTTCTTAAAAACTTAATTCAACTAGAATGAACAAATATAAATCTCCCATCAGTTATTTAACAAAGTCACTGTACTTTTTTGGTTTCTTTATCTGACGCGCAGAACGCCTCAGAGGATGCTGATCACGAGGAGCAGAGTGTGCAGATCCATGGATGAGGTTTGCAGATTCCTTTGGCACTGTTGTTTCACTCTCTTTTGCGGCTTCATATTGACTCATGTTTGAGTCATTGGGCTCTTGGATGCTTATTTCACGAGTTTTGGTGTCCATTTCAGTTCTGGAATCAGTTTCTAAATCTTCACTGCTCGGTATAATCGAAGGCATAGGTTCCTTCGTTTGAAGCAATTGACTACGGTTTCGTCTCAATTCAGCACCTTCTGCTGTAATTACATGATACGATCTAGGGGCGGCATGGCGACTCATGACTACGGCTGGTTGCCACTCATTGTTCTTATGAATCCGGATGGTGTCGGCTGGGTTCAAGTCTGATAATGGTTTAGCAGAGGGGTCATGGAACTTCTTGCTTGTGATTTGTCTCTGAAGAAGCTGTTCTCGCACGTCTTTTATTTTACGTGGTAGTAAATTTCTGTTTGCTATTGGCAACGTTGAGCGAAGTTTTCTCCCAATCAACATTTCAGCTGGTGAATATTTCATCCCTGTGACAGGTGTATTTCTGAACTCCAACAGCGCGAGGTTTGGATCATCCTGGGCAGATTTAGTCTTTCTGAGAAGTTGTTTTATTGTTTGCACGTAGCGTTCAACCTGCCCATGGGACTTTGGGTAATTGGGACTTGATGTTTTCACTTGTATGCCCCACATGGACGCAAAAGATTTGAACTCATGACTGTCAAATGGCATGTTGTCACAATATATTTCTTCTGGTATACCCTGCCTGGCAAACACTTGTTTCATTACTTGAATTGTTGCTTGCGCAGTTTTCTGTTTCACATGAGCTACTTCTGGCCACTTGGAGTAGTTATCTACTAAGAGTAGGTAGTCGTTTCCATCACAATATAAATAATCAGCGCTTATGTGTTGCCATGGTCGTTGTGGGACTGGCAACGGCATTAAAGGCTCTTTTTGTTGTTTACGTTGATATCTCAGACAGGCACTGCATTGTTCGACTACGTCTTGGATTTCGGCATTCATTCCTGGCCAAAATACTGCGCCTCTGGCTCTTGCCTTGCATTTTTCAATGCCGAGGTGACTTAAATGGATTTTATTTAGAACCTGTTTTCGCATGTTTTTAGGAATTATGATTTGGTCCATTTTCATCAGGAGTCCGTCTTGTATAGTTATTTCATCACGATAATTCCAGTAGGGTCGAATGCTTATGTCTATGTCTTCCTTGCTTTCAGGCCATCCTGCTCTTACAGTTCTAACCAGGGTTTTCATTTCGTGATCAGTTTTGTACTCATGTGCCAGCTCATTGAATGCATTTTGAGATACTTGACCTGAGTTTACTAGGTGCACTTCAAATTCCTCCTCTGGTGTTTCTGTATATGGCAGGTAATGTCTTGACAATGCATCAGCTATGAATAATTGGCTTCCTTTTTTATATCTTATTTGTAGGTTGTATGGTTGCACTCTCAACAGCATCCTTTGCAATCTTGGGGGTGCCATGTGAATGGGTTTTCTGAAGATCATCTCCAATGGTTTGTGGTCCGTCTCTACCTCTACACACTCGTGTCCATAGAGGTAATCATGGAATCGTTTGCATGCAAACGCAATGGCTAGGGTCTCCTTTTCGATTTGTGCGTAGTTGCATTCGCTTTTTGACAATGCTCTTGACGCGTATGCAACAGGTCTGGATTCTTGTAAGATTACTGCGCCTAGTCCTTTTGAACTAGCGTCGACTGAGAGCACTATGGGTAATTTTGAATCAAAATATCGTAATACTGGTGCTGTGGTAATAGCTCTTTTGAGTTGATCAAATGATGTAGAGTGCTGCTCGTGCCAATGAAATTCAACGTTCTTTTCAAGTAGTTCCCTGAGAGGTGACGATAATTTGGACATGTTTGGAATAAATTTGGAAAGGTATGTTATTATGCCCAAGTACCTTTGCAGTTCTTCTTTACTCGTAGAATAATTCATTTTCTCTATTGCTTCAATCTTTCGTTTATCTGGTGTCAAGCCTTCACCACTAAGCGTGTGTCCTACATACGTTACAGATGTCTTACAAATTTGACTTTTGTCAGGGTTGAGTCTGATATTGTGCTCTCGAGCTCGTTGAAGTACTTCTCGTAGCCTTTGGTCGTGTTCACTTCTGGTTGTACCCCATACTAATAGATCGTCAACAATAACCTCAACCCCTTCTGTGCCACCGAAGATCTGCACCATAAGCTTTTGGAACACCTCACCAGCGCTACATATGCCAAATGGGAGGCGCTTGAATGCGTATCTGCCGTACGGCGTGTTGAAGGTGCATAGCTCTATGCTTTCTTCACTTAGACACACCTGCCAGTACCCATGATTTGCGTCCAGTACAGTAAAGTATTTGGCTGCTGGCATCCTGCTTGCAACTTCCTCGATGGTTTGTAAGGGAAAGTGCTCCCTACGTATTGCTTTGTTCAGGCTCGAAGGATCAAGACATATCCTAAGTTTATTATTTTTCTTTTTCACGATGACCATGCTATTCACCCAGTCCGTAGGCTTATCTATTTTAATGATGACGTCTGACTTAACCATTCTATCAAGTTCTTCTTTTAATGGCTGTCGCAGGGACACCGGGATCCGACGTGGTGCGTGTATGACTGGGCGGGCGTCATCTTTCAGCTGAATGGTGTGATGAACATTTTTTATTTTTCCCAGCCCTTTAAAAACATCTTCATATTCATCAAGGATTTTCTGTAGTGGATCACCGCACTCCATGGAGTATACTCTTTTTAGTAGACCCAGTTCTTCAATGCCGGGAATGCCCAGTATGGGAACAGCTTCATGGTCGATCACTTTGAAATTGAGAATCTTGAATATTTTCTTATATGTGCATTCTATATTAATTGATCCCTTTACGGGGACTTTGCCCCCATTATATGCCCTGAGCTTACAATTGGTTGACTTTAACTTAATTGATTTAGGAAGCTGCAGGTTTTCAAGTGCCCGTTGGCTGATTACGTTGCAATCAGCTCCGGTGTCTATTTTGCACTTTAATGTTTGCTCATTTATAGATAGATTAACATACCACTGCTCGCCAGTCTCGCCTTCCAGGCTATATGTTAACAGTTCTAACTCGTCTTCAGAACTGTCATTTTCAGATTCATTTGCAGGGATTTCTTTTTCTATCATGTGAATTTTGCTAGATTTATTGTTTTTAGGCTTACTTCGGCAGACCGCTTCAAAATGGCCAATTTTTGAGCATGATTTACAGGTCTTACCATATGCTGGACAACTTTTGGGTGGGTGGGATCTTCCGCAGTATTTACAAGTTATTTGTTTCTGGTGACCATCATATTTTCGCTTCCTAGCCTCCATTTGAACTGCGTTGATATTGCTCGTTAATGCACTTTGACTAAAGTTGTTTTGACTCATCTCTTTTATTTGCCTTTTAGATGCCTCAGAAGCTCGGGCTGTATTGACAGCTTTTTGAAGTGTTAGATCATCCTCTCTCAATAGCCTTTCTTTCACTCCTATGTCTTTGATGCCAAACACAAGTTTGTCTCTTACCATGTCGTCTTGTATATTTACTGGATATTCGCACGATTTGATTTTCTGCTTAAGAGTGGTCACATACTGGTCGACGCCTTCATCACGTTGGTCTGTTTTCCAGAATGTATATCGTTCAAACACCACGTTTTTTCTCGGCGCGAAATATGCCTCTAATTTTTCACATACTTTGCTAAATTTTTTCTTTTCTTCACTGGTTAGACTTAGAGTATTAAATATTTCTATTGTTTCCTCGCCTGCAAAGTTCAGTAGTTGGGCTATTTTTACGTTGTCATCGTCGTCTTTTTTACCGGCCGCCATTAGATAAATCTCGAAGTTTTGCTTGAACCTTCTCCAGTTTTCTGCTGGGTTTCCTTGCAGTGACAGCGTGGACGGCTTGTTAAATGACTCCATCTTCTGACACCATGTAATGATCGAGTGGTGTCTAACACAAGTTTGATAAAAGCATTTATTAAGATACAGACATTCGTTCGAATAGCGGTACAGTCTTGAATAAGAGTACAGGTTGGAAAATGACAACATTTTTAATAACAGTACGGGTTTGAATAAACATACAGGATGGAAATTCTATTGAAATCGAATAAGAGTACGGGGTTTCAATAATAGTACAGATCAATTATTTGTTTGAGGTCAGACCAATTATTAGTGCAAAAGACCTTGCTTGTTCAAATTTTGCATCATCAGACTTTACATTAGAGAGTGATGGGAAAAACTCCCTAGATCTAATTAATTTTGAAATGTATCCATCTTTTGGCTTCCTTCTCACATGTATTTTCCTTCTACTCTCGTATGTCAAAGGGGCGTCTTCAACCTGTTGGTTATATTCCTCTGAAATAAAAAAAAAATAGAATTATTAATGTCATGGCAGATCTATGTACATTATCAATGTTTTACATTTTTCAAGTAGGTTCCATGTTGAAAGCTCTTTTCATTTGAAAATACATTTGCAAATGAAAATTGATTTGACTTATCATTATTCATTTT
>JAGTTF010000648.1:0-22191 GCA_019095985.1 Streblospio benedicti
CACAACAGACAACTTCTGCAGGTACTTAGCGAATTGTTACAAAGCATAATACTGCAATTCTGAATGATTTAGATAAAGCGTGAGTAAGTTTTCATTGATTTTACCATTTTTTATATTAATGTTACTTTAATGAGCGCACTACTTTTGCAACAACTATCTACTCTGTGTCATATTGTATAGACATGGGATTAACATTATAACCATGGCATCTGACTTTGGGAGTAACACAGTACAGTCCAAGTAATGATGTTTTTGAACCAAAGTTAAGCATACGAACTAAATGATTTTTTAGATATTGATTTAATTTTATTTTGACTGAGGTTTTTCTCTGTCTTATCATTAGATCATACTCAATATCTATGAAATCAATCTTGATATAATAATCTAAAAATATAAAAGTGAATTGAATGTTAAAGTGTTCGCTGCTTTCACATTATTTTAACCCTAGTAAGTCGTTGCATCTTTGAAGACTCGATTATCGTTTAAAATAAGCAGAACTGTGGCACGATAGCTATCTAATTCAGTCGTACATTGTGCTCGTGAATAAGACGGTGTGGATAACTTGATTTGCTTTCATGCTGTATTCTGGTCTGCAATAGCAGCATTCACTGCCTTCGCCCCTTAAATGGTTAGCATTCAGCTTAATATAACTATTATCCTTGTTCTAGTTTTGTAGCTCACAATTTGACAACTTTGTAAAAATTTACAATGTAATCAAGAATCATTTTATTATATTTTACTTTCAAATTAATGGTGTCCTCTTTAGTATTCCAAGATAGTCAAAGTGACAGAAATTTATTTCAGAACTTACAGGAAGTATCAGCAGTGCTTAGACGTGGGTAACCTGTACACTCACTGTTACCGGGACCCCAGGGTGTACTACTATGACACCTTAGCCAGCTACATCTGCGGCCAGGGCTACAAGGGTAAGCGACATATTTAGTATAGGCGAAGCCGACGAGACGTAGCATTCATATACCCACTATACCATATAGATATATGGCAACGTAATCATACCATGTGCAATAGACCATAGTTATTAGGCACAAAATCGTAGTAGAAATTTTTTTCATCAATGAGTTTATACTTAACATTAACAGTGTATAGCAACCAACGAGAAAAAAAATATTCCAAAGTTACGAAGTGTGTTACTATGATGAGATTCTACTGTACTCACCTGCCTGTTCCTGTGACAGTGTTCCTAGAGGTGAGTAAGTGCATGTTCGGCATGACGCACGAGCTCAAGTGCCAGCAGGAAGTGGGCACCTACTTAGAAGCCTATCTACGCTTCTTCAATGACAAGAACCATGGGGCGGAGGAGGAAAGGAAGATACAGCTGTGGTTCATGTGCAGGTGGAGAGACACACACACACACACACACACACATTAGATTACATACACTCATTGATAGTGCATTCATCACAGAAATTGTAGGTGAGGTATGTGCTGCTGCTTGGACTGACTGGGATTCATGCAAATTTACAGCTGTACATATAACGCATATGCAATGTTATTGAGGGAATATCTTTCAATCATTCATGATGCAACACAAGCATTTTAACTGGAGAAAAGCAGTAGAATCCACTTCATTTACTTACATCTTAACCTATCACAAGACCTTTAAATGATATGACACGTATTCCTTTTTTAAAGCTTCTCTATGATGAAAATGTAGCAAGTTGTTTGGCTACTATGACGTCATTTACCAAAGGCACATAGTTTTTTTTTAGAACACCACTCTATACTCTGTATAGCTACTGTATTTGGATATTTTCTCATTTAAGCATGTCGTACTGTTTATTTGTAATGGCGAAGGTTTTCTACAGCTTGACATACCTATCAATGTCTTGGCTAATCCTTACCTGTTAAATCTTCCATGCATGCTGCTGCTTCTGCATGAGCAGTTTTTGTAAGAATATAAGAAAAAAATTGTTAGATATATAAGGTCTTTTGAAAGACTAGTTATATCTTTGTATAGAGGCCTGTAGTAAGATAATTTCTTTGCCGTCCCAGATATTCATACAGGTAGACCCCCATGGAGGCTCCATGGAGTAAATCAATACAAATTGTATCTCTATTGACCACAATGGGGGCCAGTCCCCTAGGTGGTCTAATTAGAGAGGTTCTGCTGTAGGCTACGTTAACTTTGAATACAAACCACTATAGTAAATAGTTATCTGGTCTATTAATAACTTTCATTTGTGGATGATTTAATTGACACAACCATTGGCAAAATATCATCAGAATACCTAATACTTCTGCCGTTAACCCTATAATCAGGATTATTAGAAAATAATACTAAGAACAGCCGCACTGACATCTGTGCTGCAGTGACCTGGCCCTCATGTCGTGTGCCGCTGTGTGGGCGGACGGCAAGTGCACCACGGTGGCCGGAGACTGGGTGCGGGGGCTTACGGCCAGGCTCGACTGGGTCTACAGGGACAGGCTGGGCGTCAACACCACGTGCGAGACGGCAGAGGTGAGTGGGAGGGTGGGCTGACATGTTGGCTGTCTAAGTATTGTTTTAGTGGCTCTTATGCAGGTTTGTATAACACTAAATGTATAAATACAATATAAATTTTATCTATTGAATGTTTCAACCTACTCAGAGGACGGCTTGGAGACCATTTCTCCTGCTGCAGGATGTGATTGCAAAGTGAGCCGGTTGTTTTTGTGCATCTCTCTTTAGTAGAGTCACATTACTGGTGACACCCCTTAACACATTAGACAGAAAAATGGGTTGTAAATACTGGGGTGTGATTTTTTTATTATCTATATGATGAATACAGATACAAGTAAGTCCACAGTGACATCCTGGGACAAAAGCATTCCAATAAAAGCCTAGAATTGACATTAGGAGCAAAACAATGGTATTATGAAGAAAACAAGAACCTTTAATTTAACACCACTCAATGACACACATGTTCTCGGCCAAATGGTTATCATATTTCTTAAATTATATCTCAACCAGGCAATATCCTACAGCAGAAAGAATCCCCTAATCGCATCAGCCCTGAAGAACCCGGCAGCTCCACCAAAGCCACTGCCCACACAGAGACCCAGAGGCTCATGGCCTGTTGCCGATGGTGTGTCTGCGCCACCCCCAAATATCCGCTGTACGTTCAAAGAGCTGGCTGTGGACATGATGAATTGCGTGACGGAAGGTGTTGAACACATGCCATTCAAACCCGACTATCTCAAAGACCCGACGCAGTTCCTAATAGACGTGTGCAGGTTAGTAAAGCAGGATGGGGTGAATTGATGATTATTCCTTTTGCTGGTTGTTGATTGCCCCTAAGCAGGCAGTGTCAGTTTACACAACTTTCTAAACAACCCAACTAGTAAGAATGTTGAAAATGGACCATAAGTGGCCCAGTGGAAAGCACACTTTGTTGGCAAAATGGCCCAAAATCGAATCACTTTGGTGTCGACTCATGCCTCATAGTTGTGTAAAGATTGAAACAACATTGGGTTATCGGTAAACTCTCCAGCTTATACAGAGACATAGTTAGTTAGTTGGTTGGTTGGTTGGTTGGTTGGTTGGTTGGTTAGTTGGTTAGTTAGTCGGTTAGTTAGTTAGTTAGTTAGTTAGTTGGTTGGTTGGTTGGTTGGTTAGTTGGTTGGTTGGTTGGTTGGTTGGTTGGTTGGTTGGTTGGTTGGTTGGTTGGTTGGTTGGTTGGTTGGTTGGTTGGTTGGTTGGTTGGTTGGTTGGTTGGTTGGTTGGTTAGTTAGTTAGTTAGTTATATCAGTCAGTCAGTCAGTCAGTCAGTCAGTCAGTCAGTCAGTCAGTCAGGCAGTCAGGCAGGCAGGCAGGCAGGCAGGCAGGCAGGCAGGCAGGCAGGCAGGCAGGCAAGCAGGCAGGCAGGCAGGCAGTTACAAACGAACAAAACACAAGACTGATGTGACGCAAATATAAACAATCTGGTTATTCCACTCTCTCCCTCAGGAACATGCACTTATCCAGTTGCTGGGCACCATTCAAGGCAGTCTGTCCCGACGCCGCTGACTCCTTCATGCAGAGATACATTGACCTGATGAACTCCATGTGTGACTTCGCAGCCCTCGCTAGTGAGTTCTTCTGTTTGGCTGTAACCTTTACTGGCGGGTTAGTAGGATAGACATGGTCAAGAGCTGAAAATTGTGTCCGTATTATTGTTTTGAAAAAGACACAATGTGAAGCAACAAACAGTTACAATCCCCCAGTTGTTAGTGGATGTTTGAGATAACTCTATATGTTGCAGTGAGACACCATTGTGATGTGCCTCACATTTTGTCCAAGTACAACAATGACAGTCTGCCGTGCAACTCTGCCGAGGCGTACTCCCTTGATTTGGCTCTCCACGTAATCCATAGTGAGGGCTTCCCCGATGAGTACTGGCCCGATGAGAGGACCGGGAAACTGTACTAGTGAGTGCACAAGTTCAAAAACCCTTACATTGAAGGTCTTTGTACTTTTTTATTTTCTTTCTATGCTATATTTTAGATAATCAATGTTTAAAAGTAGTCAAAACGTTTTTATTTTAAAGCTTTTCAGCTCTACAGAGCCCTAATCATTGAAGAGTACATTGTGTATTTTGAAATTTTATAGGATCCAACAGCTCTCACCCCAGTGACTTTATTGTTTATTAGACTTGGTTCTTGAATGTATTGAGCGTGTCAAAATTGATTGATGAACTTTGTGATCACTGAGTGGTCAAACTATATTTCCAAGTAGTAGATAGTGACTGGTGGTCACTGAATGGCCAGCAAACGGGAAATGCGCTATCATTGAATGATCGTGTGTTAGATAATGATTGGTTAGTATTTATCACTGGCATTATCGAACACACTTAAGGCTCACTGAGATGCAAAAAAAATATTAAAAATTAGGGATGAAAAGAACGGTCAGTTGCAGATTAATTGATTATGTATTAACAGTGGGAGCATACAATTATATGCCACCTTATGGAACAAGACAAAGTATTCACGATTATGGTATTTTTAATTTTGTCATCACGTAGCCACTAACGCCTGACAATTGTTGGAGTAGCTCTGTGTTGCACAACACAAAGTCGGGTGCTGCAATTACTAGTAGAGTGTGGCTTGACCCTGCAGCGTCAAGTGGTCAGTGAGTGGTCAGTCTGGAAATTGCACGATTTTTCAGTGAGCTTGGGCTGTACCTGCACTGCTGTGTGGGACGGTTTCGCATGGCCTTCACGCCCATGCTGCAGCAGTGTGGTCAAGAGATGCACGACATCCTGGTCTCCTCCACTCAACTCTGGGACAAGTGAGTAATGGGCAGTCCTGGCACACTTTGCGTAGCCATAGATTACTACAATTGTGACATAGCCTATAGCTTAGAATAAGTTCAGATTTAACAGGTTGATATCTGATTTACCCTACCTCAGCGAGCGTGAATCTATCATTTTTATCAATATAAAAAATTCTTTTTTTTGCAATTTACTTATGGCATGGTTTTATTGTTACCCACCAGTGACCGCACTTAACTGGTGGTCAATAGTGACCTCTTTTCACTTGTAATGTTTATTCTGACGTAACCAAGTTGCCAAATACTGTAGCGGTCAGTATACCTTTACTTATCAGTCTGTGATTAGAACCGGTGGAAGAACGTGCATAATTTTGTTTTCTCGTGTTTTGGACTTTTTATTTCTTTTACGTGGATTTTGACTTATTTTTATATCACTTTAATTGCTACAAGTTATTTGAGATAACTGAGGATATTGCGTATCGTTCTGCCAGTGATAATAACGCTTCTAACCTTGCTTTATTTTCCTCAC
Source organism: Streblospio benedicti (assembly GCA_019095985.1). NCBI lineage: Eukaryota > Metazoa > Annelida > Polychaeta > Spionida > Spionidae > Streblospio > Streblospio benedicti. The sequence goes on from JAGTTF010000648.1 coordinate 5,778, forward strand.
TGCCGGGTTCAACATGTTAAACAACAACACGTGTTTTCGGATTTTGCTTTGTACCCACTAGTAGCCGTTTGACTTGCTTGTTTTAACTTACTTTATGTGGTACTCGTTGTGCATTTCACTAGGATTTTGTGTCTACAGTTCCCCAGTCTTTCCCCCTCTTGCACTGGTTATGCACTTGTTATTCATGGAAACCTGCTACCACGTGTTGTACTGCTTCTTGTGCCGGGAAAATCTTGGGACTAAGACTGTCGTTATCAGGTGTGTATTGTTTGCCTTATTAAACTGGTACGCGTAGCTTTGGGTTTTGCCCATTTTAAACATTCAGCTATGGTTCTATTAATTGGCCTTTCATTTATAAGGCGTTTATCTCAATATGCTAATCAACCGTATAAACAGTATCATTTTGGGTGTGTGTACATCTTCACACAAAGTGGAATTCCGGGGTTTTCTCACCGATGTTAGTAGATCACTCCAGTTATCATAACAATTTTGGATTAAAGCCCTATCACCCCAAGTAGTTTTGTTTCTTAATCACCCCAAGTAGTTTTGATTCTTTGTTTTTTTCTCTCTATAATGGTAGTATACCCCTATTTTTCTTGGTATAGACGATTGATTTTTTTTTTTCTTAATTATATTAAAAAGGTATTTTCACGTATTAACAGTGGTGGCAGTTTGGGAAGCAATACTTAAGACTAAAGTGTGCCGTGGAACATCCCTAACGGTGACTGATTTGAATTGTCCTACTTATGATTTCTATCATTTATGTAGGTCAGCACAGCAGTTTAATTTTTGGCACCACGTGGGTTCAGTTGCAGTGTGGCAGCAGTACTTTCAACAGTTGGAGTTCATCTCAATGCACATGGAATGGTTAAATATTATTTTGGGCGATCAGCCTTTCCCCCTTTTTTTTTTTTTTTTCATCTACGTCATGTTATATGTAACCTAATTTAAGTTTTCTTACCACTGTATAGCTTCATGTCAGCTGCTGCTTGAGTCTTTTGAGCCAGGCTCAATGAATTCAACTAATATTTCCTGTTTTACCCTCTTTATTCCAGCACGTTCAGCGAACATCCTCACAGCTTGTGAGGTGCTTACCCCTTTTTTCCTCTACGCCACGTTATATGTAATCTACTCTCAGCCTTCTTACCACTGTATAGCTTCATTTCAGCTGCTGATTGTGTCTTTTGAGCCAGGCTCAATGAATTCTACTATTTTTTCCTGTTTTTACCCTGTTTTTTATTCCAGCACAATCAGCGAACATCCTTATAACTTGTAGGGTGCCACTGTAAGGTTCTTTTTAACATGTGCCGTAGCACATATTTGCACTTTATGCATGTATCTGGTAACTGACCATCCGTTTAGTAAGTCAGTCGTGCCTTCAGCACATAATTGCACTTTATCCATCATTCTTGTAACTGATATCCCTTAAGTAAGTCAGACGTGCCTTTAGCACATAATTCCACTTTATCCATCAATCTTGTAACTGATATCCCTTAAGTAAGTCAGTCGTGCCTTTAGCACATAATTGCAGTTTTATCCATCAATCTTGTAACTGATATCCCAATAATTAAGTCAGTCATCCCTTTAGCACATAATTGCACTTTAGCCATCAATCCTAACTGATTTTGCCTTAAGTAAGTCAGTCGTGCCTTTAGCACATTATTTCACCTTATCATTGTACTGTGTAACTGACATCCCTTTAGTAATTCAGTCTTGCCTTTGTAGCACTTGTATGTTTTTGCACTTTGTATGCATGTACCTGTAAGTGAACATCCCTTTAGTAAGCCAGCCGTGCCTTTAGCACATAATTGCACTTTATGCATGTATCTTGTGACTGACCATGCCTTTTAAGTCAGTGGTGCCTTTAGCACATTTTTCACTTTATCCATGTCTCTTGTAACTGACAATGCCTTTAGTAAGTCAGTGGTGCCTTTAGCACATTTTTTTCACTTTATCCATGTCTCGTGTAACTGACAATGCCTTTAGTAGGTCAGTGGTGCCTTTAGCACATATTTGCACTTTATGCTTGTATCTCGCCCTGACGATGCCTTTAGTAAGTCAGACGTGCCTTTTTTAGCACATATTCACACTTTATTCGTGTATCTCGCCCTGACGATGCCTTTAGTAAGTCAGACGTGCCTTTAGCACATATTCGCACTTTATTCGTGTATCTCGTACTGACGATGCCTTTAGTAAGTCAGTCGTGCCTTTAGCACATAATTGCACTTTATGCACGTAACGTGTAATTGACCTTGGCTTCAGTAAGTCAGTCATGGTGTCGACTTTTAACACATGCCTTGAGCACAATTTTGCACTTTTGCAGGTACCTTGTTACTGGCGATACCTTTAGTTAGTCTATCATAGTGTCTACACTTAATAAGGGCCTTTTGCACTTTTGCATGTACCTTGTAACTGAATATGCGTTTTAATTCAGCCATTGTGTCTACATTTAATATGTGCTGTTAGCACATTTTTGTACTTTTGCAGATACGTTGTAACATATGATGCCTTAAGAAAGTCAGAATTGGTGTCTACACTTAATACATGCCTTCAGCAGATTTTTGCAGGTGCCAGGTACCTTAACTCACGATGCCTTTAGTAAATCAACCGTGCCTTTAGCACATACTTTGCACTTTATGCATGTACCTGGTAAATGGCAATGCCTTTAAAAAATCAGTCATTATGTGTTACATTTAACACGTGCCCTTAAGCACATTTTTGCCCTTTTGCAAGTACCTTGTAAGTTACAATGACTTTAGCAAGTCAGTCTTTGTGTTGACACTTAATATGTGCCTTTAGCAGATTTTTGCACTTTGCAGGTTCGTTGTAACTGATGATGCCTTTTAAGTCAGTCGTGCCTTTAGCACGTATGTGCACTTTTATGCAGGTACCCATGAAACTGGCGATGCCCTCAGTGTGTCAATCAGGGTGTTTTCGTTTAACAGAATTTTTTCCAGGTAATGGTTTAGGATGCCGTATAACTCATCCACTCTATATTATACAATGGTGTATAGTGCCTTTGGTGCTACCTGTGAGTTTGACTGCTTATTGTCTCATAATGTACCCAATTTATCTGCCCGTGAGTTTTTATTTTAGGATGCCACCAAAGAGAGCAAAGTGGGACAACCTAAAGAAAAAGGGTCCACCTGCAAAGTAAAGGCACAGGACGAAGATTTTAGCAGGTTGGCTATAGCTTTGCTTTTTATTTAATTGAATTTATTTATCGTCAATTACACACATTAAAATACGAGGTGTTCTTGACATTAAATACAAACATCAAGCACATATGCTCACGAAATGATATGCATCATAATGATTGTTAATGAGGTGAAAGTTTTTTATTTGTCCTGAATTCATACAAATCTTTGAGTATTGTTGATAAAGTCAAAAATATGTTTAAAAATAATGTTGTCAATTTCCTTATTTTTTGTTCCATTTACTAATATATTAATGAAGGATTTGATATTTCTATTGTTATGATAATTTTCTATATGGGTCTGAACAGCCATTGGTATCTCTCTGCTAAGACCATCAAGCAATTCCTGTCTTTGAGCTGCATGGGCGGGACAATATAGAAAGAAATGTGTTGTGTCCTCTTTAGCCAAATGGCATAGGTCACACATATCATAATCGATAAAATTGTATTTCTTCTGTGGCAATTTAAACCACTAAGACCCATTCTCATTCTGCTATGGTTGATGGGTCCTGTTCCTTCGAAATCCAGAAAAAGAGGGTATGTGTAAATACTATAAATATCTTTTAATTTTTTCTTACATAGTGAAAGAGTAGTACTTTTTCGTATATCTAATTGAGTTTCGTTCCATAGTTTTATTGCAGAGGGTATAAATGATTTCAGGAAATAATTTTTTGTGATCTAAATTGTGGTATTAAATTTGGATATCTTATATCGTAGTTCTGCCGACCAATATTAGTTGGTATTATATCTAAAATATAATTTGGTAGAAGACTATTTTGTGCTTTGTACATAAAAGTATCATTTGCATATTTCTACGACTTTCCAAATATGGAATGCCGACCTCCTTATGGAGTTCATTATTAGAAGTTTTTTTATAAGCACTTGTAATAAATAATAGGGATTGTCTTTGAATAACATCTAGTAATTTCAAATTTTCAAGGGAAGAATTTACATATAGTTGAAAACCAAATTCCAGGATGGGTCTGATAAAGGCAGTGTATATTTGTAATTTTGATCGCTTTGTGAGTTTGAAGCCAGCTCGTTTTAATGCTGTTAATCTGTTCATGGCTTTGGTGCAATTGTTCTTTATGTGCACATCGAAAGACATGTCCTGGGCAAACGTTACTCCAAGCTGTTTGATTTCGTCAACCTTTTTTTAATTTTAGACCACCAAGGAATAAATCTGGATAACTTTGTTTATTCTTTTTCTTTGAAAAAATTATATATTTTGTTTTTGTAGGATTGAAGCTAACAAGCCACTGCTTAGACCAAGCATCCAATTTAGACAGGTCTCTATTTAATTTTTCAAAAGATAGAATTGGATCAGTCAAGTTTTCCAGTAGTGAGGTATCATCAGCAAATAAATATATATTGGATTCAATTCCATTCACAATATCATCAACATAAATGAGAAAGAGGAGTGGACCAAGTATTGATCCTTGAGGAACTCCAGCTTTTATTTGTGCCCATTCTGAGTATTGCCCTTTTATCACGACTCGTTGAAATCTATTTGATAGGTATGATTTCAACCAATTCAATAGTGGCCCTGTAACACCCTTAGATCGCAATTTATATATTAAAGCATCATGCCAGACTCTATCAAAAGCAGCTGTGGCATCTAATGAAACGAAACACACATCATCTCCCTTTTCTAGTGCTTTGTAAATATTATGTGTAATAAAATTAATTGATTAATGGAAGAATCCATCAGTTTATACCCAGAATTTCTCCACGTTAATAGTTTATGTTGCATGCAGAATGCATACAGATGTTTAAAACGATTCTCTCAAACAGCTTGCCCATATTGGATAGGAGTGAGATGGGTCTGTAATTATTTTTATTTTGTTTATCATTTTGCTTGAAAATTGGCGAAACGTTAGCTTTTTTTCCATATGGTTGGGAATACTCCGTTAGAAAGGGATTTATTAAATAAGTTGGCTATTGGTCGAGAGAGATACTATTCACAGTCATTTTCAAAAGTTTATTAGATATATTATCATAACCGTTTGCCTTACTTATATTCAATGATTTGATGGCATTGCCAACTTCAGCTGCATTTGTTTGTATGAGAGAGATTTCATTTTCACTGATTTCTAAGATTGGCAATTTGGGCAAGCTGTCTGGAAGTTTTGATTTATTCAGAAAATGTTCATTAAATATCTCCGCCTTTTCTTTTTGCTGATGATACCATACACGCAGGAAGCAGCTTTACAGTTTTTAGAACCTTTAACAGAACAACAGTCACCTTCTATTATACCCCGGGTTAATGGTGCCACACTTGGGCCAGGGAGCATCCTCTTCAGGATTACAGTGTGTTCAGATCATTGCAGCCTTTTATATAGATTTTCATTGCTGCTCTCCAAACACGAGGATACCCTGGCCCTGCGCTTTGTCTAAGGATGCTAGGAATTTGTTTTGTGGCCAAAGACCCTAAAGCTATAACCAGTAGTTTTTGTCCCTCTGTGACGATGAAGTGTCGTCTATGGATTCAATAAATAAACTTCCAGGGATGCTTTGCTTTTGACTTTGCTTAGAATTTTAGTATTAGTTTTCCAGTGTACAACATAGTTTGACTCGTTTCATGGTAGATACCAGTTGTTACAAATTGAAAATCAATGTAATCTTCCTAACTCAAACCTATCTTCATTACACGTCATTGTATGTTTCTTATGTAATTAATTTCGGTTGTTGTATTCACATGTTTTCACAGTTTTATATTAGTTTTGCAAGCACGTCTTGGTTGGTTTGCTGTTCCATTCATAATGGATACCAGTTTAGAGATTGTAACTCATTGTAATCTTCATTACTCAAACCAACCTTCAATTCACGTCTTGGTATTTTTTATTTATTTATTTAATTTATGGGCTTTGTATTCCCATGTATCCACAATTTTAAATTTTGCGAGCACGCCTTGGTTGGGGTTTTGTTGTCGTTTTTTTGTACCCCAACTAATTACTCAATAAACTCGTCAGCATCTTAAATGCTGACAATTAACAACATTCATCTGTGTTTATTTTCATAATTACATAGCTAGGTGCTCGCCATAGTCACAATGTAAAAAATATCATTTTTATCAATATAAAAAAATTTTTTTGCAATTTACTTATGGCATGGTTTTATTGTTACCCACCAGTGACCAAAAGACTTAACTGGTGGTCAATAGTGACCTCTTTTCACTTGTAATGTTTATTCTGACGTAAACCAAGTTACCAAATACTGTAGCGGTCAGTATACCTTTACTTATCAGTCTGTGATTAGAATCCGGTGGAAGAACGTGCATAATTTTGCCTCCATCTTCCCCACCACCACCCTTTTAAGTTTTGTGTGTGTTTTAGGTAATGTTAGTATATTGCATTATTATTGTATTTACTTTTTTCCAGGTATTCAAGTTTTTATTTAGTTAGGTTATCTATGTGTCATGCTTTTCCTCCCTCTTTTTCCCATTAAGGTTTTAAGGGAGGTTTTTAAAGCAGACTTTTTTTGAACGTTGTTATTTCTTTTTAAACATCATTTGTAAATTTGTTTTATTGTAATCTCTGTATATATGCTACCATAGTTACTTGGATAAGGTTAATATTCCATCTATGTGATTTGTTTCTTTTATCTGTATCTTGTTATACTAATCTGGGTTGTCGTTTTTTGTACCCCAACTAATTACTCAATAAACTCGTCAGCATCTTAAATGCTGACAATTAACAACATTCATCAATCAAACTACATGTAGTTCACTGTCCACCATCTCCTGATGAGTCCCCTATCTCAATAGGATACAAATGGCTGATGGGTCTCAAATAGTCACTTCCTTTGGCCTTTGATACTTTTGCGGATCTGACCTTTCCATCCCTGCTAAAATTCAGTTTTGACACTCTACCAATCTTCCATTTCCCACGTGGAAGATTTGACTTAATCAGTACCACACTCCCTACACGAATATAATCACTAGAAGTTTTCCCTTTAGAATTCACATCTATTTTAAATCGTTCTCTCAAGCTCTTGAGATACTCATTTCGCCAGCATTCCCAGAAATTTGTTAATAAATTTTGTCCTCTTTTCCAAGATTCTAAGATGTGGTCAGCAGTATTGACCCTCTCTGTGAATGCGGGGTCTTGCAAATCTATGTCTATCTCATTTACACTAACTTTTGGATTGAGAGAGAGGAAATCACATGGCTTAATAATACACTGGTCTTGATCATCCCCGACATAGCACAAAGGTCTGGAATTTATTATTGCCTCCACCTCTGTCAAGATGGTATGCAGCTGATCAATATTCAAACGTTTGTTGTCAATTACTTTTTTCAACGCTCGTTTAACACACTGAACCAATCTTTCATAAAAGCCTCCCATCCAGGGTGCATAGTCACAAATGAACGTCCACTTGATACCTTTTTCACTCATGTAGCTTGCTATTTCATCATTACTGATAGCGTCAGATGTTGGATTCACACCACGCTGAATAGCTCTATCAACAAGTTTGAACTGTGGGGCGTTATCACTTACTATTTCTGTAGGTACACCTCTTCTAGCAACAAATCGCCGAAAAGACATCACAAATTGCTCACCCGATAGATCTCTAACCAGTTCTAGGTGTACTGCACGAATTACCATACACGTAAACAAACAGATCCAGACCTTTTCCATTTCTTGGTGACCTGTTTTTACATAGAGTGGACCTATGTAATCCAACCCAGAGAACTTGAATGGCGTGGAGCTCACAACACGCTCTTTTGGCATTGGTGCCATCATTGGTAACTTGTAAGGACCCCCCTCATGTTTTTTGCAAATGTAACACCTTTGTAAAACAGCTCTAACTTCAGCCCTGCCTTGCGGTATCCAGAATTCATCTCTTATAGTTGCTAAAGTGTGGGATGTACCAGCATGGAATAAACGTTTATGAGCAGCTTCTATAATCAATTTTGTAAAGGAGCATTTTCTTGGAAGAAGAATGGGATTTCTGGCAGATTTCTTAAGGTCCGATAATTTCAATCTACCTCCACACCTTATTACGTTTTCATTATCTTTGTAGAGATCCAGCTGCCTCATCAAGTTTTTCTCTTCATACGTTTCTGAACCAGACAACACTGTTGCATAACGCTTCCTTTGCACAGCTCTTATCCACATTTTCTTCGCACTATCAAGCTCATCAGAGGTCAATCCTCTCGTCTCTTTTGTCAAGCCTCTTGTTCTGTGTATAAAACGACACACCCATGCAGTCACTCTCAGAATTCTACTCAATGTAGAATACTTCTTCACATCCATCTCAAAGGGCATTTGTGATATCTCCACGGTTGAAGAACATGAAATTTCATACATGGGTTGAGTTGTTCTTATTTCTGAATTAATCTCCACTAACCGCTCCGGTGTTATGGCTTTGTCTTCCCACGACGGCCATGCTGATGCTGGAGATACTAACCACGATGGTCCCTTCCACCAGAGAGCATTATCTTGGATATCATCAAAGGTTTTACCCCTAGTAACAAGATCAGCTGGGTTTTCCTCACCAGAAATGTAACAGAATGTAATATCTTGGCTGCACTTGATTTCATTTATACGATTTCTAACAAATACAGAGAGGTGTTTCTTACTCACCATCCAATGCAACACACATTGTGAATCCGTCCATATGTATTTGTTGTCAATCTTTATCATCAGCTTTCCTTCAATCCACTTCACACACTTGCAGCCAATCCAAACTGCAAGCAGTTCTAATCTCGGGACAGATAAATTCTTTTTTCGTGGTGCAACACGTGCCTTTGAAAATATTAGATTCACTTGGCAGTTATCATGGTTTTGAACTTTCAAATATACAGCTATACCATATGCAGTACTGGAGGCATCACAAAAACAAATTATATCAAATTTCTCATCATCTGACCTCTCAGTTACCACACATCTAGGAATCCTTATCACAGTCACTTTCTTCATATTTTCATCAATTTCCAACCATTCCATACGTTCTTTATCAGGTAAACCATCATCCCAGTCGAGTTTGATGTCCCACAACTTTTGTAAGAAAAGCTTTGCTTTTATCATTACAGGATTTAAGAAACCTAGTGGATCAAAAATGGCCGCAATCCTTTTAAGCACCACTCTTTTGCTAATATTTACAATGGATTCTTCCATATGCGAATCTACAATACTCAAAACATCATTGTTGACATGCCACTGCACCCCAAGTACCTTCACTATTTCATCTCTCACTGTATCTTCCTCTGGAACAAAATCCCTAAATTCACAATTGTTTGATGTCCACTCACGCAAATTCATTGACGCAGACCTGAACAGAACTTTTGACATTTTGTAGAATTCCTTAGCTTCCTCAACATTACTTACTCCGCATAACACATTATCCACATACAAGCTATTGGCAATTTTCATAGCAACATCACTAGGATTCTGATGCATGTGATGAAGAATTGTTGCTCCTAATAGAAATGGACTGCTAATCACACCAAATGGAACACGGGTGAATCTGTAGATTTGTAGATTGCTGTCAGAAACAGGCTCACTGGGATTTGAGAGCCACAAAAATCGTGTAACATCTCTGTCTTCCTCCAGCAGTCCTACTTGTAAGAAGGCCTTCTCAATATCAGCTACCAAAGCAATTTTCTCCAATCGAAATCTCATCAACAAGGCACACAGGTCTTCCAATATCACTGGTCCTCGGTAGAGACATTCATTTAAACTTTTATACGCTCTCGTCTTTGAAGATGCATCATACACAACTCTCACTTTAGTGGTCGTCTTCTTTGGTGTAACGACAGCATGATGGGGCACATAATGTACTCTTTCACTAACGTTTATCCCTGGTCTAACACATTCTATGACACCTTTATCAATTTGATCCTGGATGATTTCATTGTACTTTCTTAAAATATCTGGTGTGACCATCAAACGTTTGTGCAAACTCTTCAGCCTACCTAAAGCAAGAAAATAGTTATTGTGAAGATTGGGATTTTCACATTTCCATGGCCACCCCACATAGTAACGATTTTCTTTATAGGTAACAGATTCTTGAAACATAGCATATGCTTCTTCATCATCATTTTTGTCACAATCATCATTTATGCCTAGTGTCTCCAGCTTCCAGAAATCTTCTACATTGACCTTTTCAGACTCATTGCATGTAAGCGAGGACTTGTAAAACACATCTGGGGTTTCCTTTGCAGTCAGCAATAACATAGCGCTTTCATTACTCTTCTCAATAATTTCATTTGTGCGGCCAGTGACAATCCATCCTAATAAAGACTTCACGAAATATAAACCTTTGCTTATTTCTATTCGTTCACCAGTAATCATTTCCCAGTAATAGTCGTTACCAATCAAAACTTCAATACTTGCACTTGTGGAATCACCGTCTTCTGGTAACGAATCCGCTAAATTCTGCATGATTGATGGCCAATTTTCTTTTAAGTTGTAGCAATTCAAAATCTCACTATTTGTTCTGGTTAACTTACCAGTTATCTGGGGCACAACATCAAAGCTCAAAATTTGGTGTAAAATGATTACTATTAATTGGGTTGTATGAATTTCAAAGTAAGGTAGTTTTATTATTAAAATGCTATACATATACTAAAGCACATTATACGAGAAACATACATGATAAACAGATAAGGCCGCACCGATGTGAACCGTTTTTCACAATGTACACTTCTGTCAACCATGCAAGTTTCAAATTCATCCAACCCACGTTATATCATTTTACATATGAATGTAGTTATAGTTAAAGTTGGTCACAACATGATAAATATAGGAAGACTGGAATTGATCCAACCCATTTTAACACACTTCTCATAGCAATTCATTCTTTCATAAAGTGGGCTACAACAGGATAAATTATTATGATAGACCCAAGCGAGCAGTATCTATACATATAATATTGATCATGAAGTAATCCACTTCAACAGAAAACGCATTACTACATTGAAAATTATACACTGCTTTCATCATTCTTTCTATATTTATCCTGCTTGTAACCCATTTCAACAAACATTACATTTCTATATAAATGGCCTTAAAGTGGGGTTTGTGAATTTCAATCTCAAACATAATTTTCATATATAAATTTTACAATGCCGTAGCTAATCAAAATTAACTCATGGTAATAGTTGAAAAAGCTGTATACATTAACAACAGATTTTCACTGGGTTTAAAGCACTCAATGATTTAGTTAACTAATGGAGTGAGGTGCTTTATTATTGAAAAGTAACTACTTTCATAAATGGGCTGGAGGCTGACAAAAATGTGCGGTAAAATTTTGAAAGGTTACGTGTGAAATGTTTCTGCAAAGGTTGGTCAAAAATGGACCCCATCCCCCTTTTACAAAATCTGTGTATGAGCCTCGGTAATGGTGACCACCTACCCGGTATCCCCAATTATAAAACCGTAAAGTAATTAATATACGTGATTAACAAGTGTGGGAATCTGTGATCTGTAGTTTTAGTCAGACAGTACCACATTCGGTTTCACATCACATTTAGAATGGACGGGGAGCAGAGCGCCACATTGTACGTGAGGTGTAATAATACAAATCTTTGCCATGATTACGTTCTAGGACCAACGTAAGTGTGTAAAAGATTATGGCGTGCACGCAAGTGCGAGACATTTCACAACACAGCAGACATCACGTAGGCATGGTCTATCGCTTGAAATTGTGAAGTGGCACCTGGTTGAGCGAATTACAAAGGATGAGGCCATATTTATGGTGAAGGGTGGACAAAATTGAATGTATAAACAACACAAAAGTTCCAGTAATAAATTAAACGTTTTTATTACAATGCAATATATATACATGTTCTAAACTTTTATACAGTTGATTATTTACAAACACTTAAATACAGACATAAAAAATCTCACTCCAATGTTGTCACTTATCCCCCTCCCACTACGTAATGTACTATATAAAAGAGTGCCATGCTATTACAAATCATTTGCATTCAACAGATTCATAATCCTCATTCAAAATGCTAATAAAAACTTGCTTTCCACACATGGAATACGACAAATGTACACTTATTTGGGGTGTGCAATGGGTTTAATCTATGGGTTTTATATTGTGGAGTATACAATGTATAAAATAGTGATTATTTATTGCTAGCTAAAACTATGTAATGTGGGCTTGACACTTTTTCCAACTATATTGCATTACATTGACAAATATATAAGTTTGCTTGTGTATGGTCGGTTCCATGTTTTCAATGCACAAAATAGCTCATCAATGAGTAATTTATCTTGGGTGGGTTGGATGTTTTCAGTGCTTGAAATGAGCATTCAATAAACATGTATTGCCAGTGAGTCCAATGTTTTAAGGTTAAAAAGCATGAAACCCACTTCAATAATGGTTGAATCATATTTATTTGTAAGTTAAAATGGGTTATTATTTATTGCCAGTGGGTCCAATGTTTTATGGTTGAAAAGCATGAACCCCACTTAAATAATGGTTAAATCATATGTATTTGTAAGTTAAAATGGGTTGGATGTTTTGTAGCCCAGAACATCCAACCCACTGAAAATTTTTCCTAACCCTTACTAAGTACCCCTTGGTCACCAAGCCCCAATCTCTGATCTATAAGCCCCATCAAACATAGGCGCCCTCTTAAAAATCTAACCTAACAGGGGAATTCCTCCCCAGTGGAAATTTAATTATTGTAGGATTTATAATTATTTAATAATAATTATTAATATACGATGGGTAACATGGACCATGTCAGTGTCTTATAACTATTTATCCTGTTGTATCCCACTTTAACAAAGAATCAATTGCTATGAAAAGTATGTTAAAATGGGTTGGATCAATTCCAGTCGTCCTATATTTATCCTGTTGTATCCCACTTTAACAAAGAATGCATTGCTATATGAAATGATGTAAAGTGGGTTGGATCTTTTGACAACTAAATTCCATTTAAATCACTAATATGACTATATAATTTGTTTGTTTAGTGGGCTCAATGTTTTCAGTGTGTAAAATTGCTCATCAATGACTGATCATTTCCAGTGGGTTGGATGTTTTACCCTTGAAACTAATGAATACTGTGTGTAAGGTGGGATGGATGTTTTCATGGTTTAAAATAGCTATTCAATGACCATTTATTGCCAGTGGGTCCAATGTTTTATGGTTGAAAAGCATGAGCCCCACTTAAATAATGGTTAAATCATATGTATTTGTAAGTTAAAATGGGTTGGATGTTTTATAGCCCAGAACATCCGACCCACTGAAAAATTTTCCTAACCCTTACTAAGTACCCCTTGGTCACCAAGCCCCAATCTCTGATCTATAAGCCCCATCAAACATAGGCGCCCTCTTAAAAATCTAACCTAACAGGGGAATTCCTCCCCAGTGGAAATTTAATTATTGTAGGATTTATAATTATTTAATAATAATTATTAATATACGATGGGTAACATGGACCATGTCAGTGTCTTATAACTATTTATCCTGTTGTATCCCACTTTAACAAAGAATCAATTGCTATGAAAGTATGTATGTTAAAATGGGTTGGATCAATTCCAGTCGTCCTATATTTATCCTGTTGTATCCCACTTTAACAAAGAATGCATTGCTATATGAAATGATGTAAAGTGGGTTGGATCTTTTGACAACTAAATTCCATTTAAATCACTAATATGACTATATAATTTGTTTGTTTAGTGGGCTCAATGTTTTCAGTGTGTAAAATTGCTCATCAATGACTGATCATTTCCAGTGGGTTGGATGTTTTACCCTTGAAACTAATGAATACTGTGTGTAAGGTGGGATGGATGTTTTCATGGTTTAAAATAGCTATTCAATGACCATTTATTGCCAGTGGGTCCAATGTTTTATGGTTGAAAAGCATGAACCCCACTTAAATAATGGTTAAATCATATGTATTTGTAAGTTAAAATGGGTTGGATGTTTTATAGCCCAGAACATCCGACCCACTGAAAAATTTTCCCTTACTAAGTACCCCTTGGTCACCAAGCCCCAATCTCTGATCTATAAGCCCCATCAAACATAGGCGCCCTCTAAAAAAATCTAACCTAACAGGGGAATTCCTCCCCAGTGGAAATTTAATTATTGTAGGATTTATAATTATTTAATAATAATTATTAATATACGATGGGTAACATGGACCATTGTCTTATAACTATTTATCCTGTTGTATCCCACTTTAACAAAGAATCAATTGCTATGAAAAGTATGTTAAAATGGGTTGGATCAATTCCAGTCGTCCTATATTTATCCTGTTGTATCCCACTTTAACAAAGAATGCATTGCTATATGAAATGATGTAAAGTGGGTTGGATCTTTTGACAACTAAATTCCATTTAAATCAGTAAAATATACATTTAATTTGTACCTGAAACGTCTTTTCTTAATATGTGTAGATCTAGAAATTGTATGATTTGGTGTCAAAGCTTGAAATTCATCCAACCCACTTTATATCATTTTACAAAGCAATACATTCTTTTGTTAAAATGGGATACAACAGGATAAATATATATAAGGGAACAGACCCGATATATCAATGTGTTAATTTGTGATGAAAGTGTATTATATGGTGTCAAAGCTTGAAATTCATCCAACCCACTTTATATCATTTTACAAAGCAATACATTCTTTGTTAAAATGGGATACAACAGGATAAATATATATAAGGAACAGATCCGATATATCAATGTGTTAATTTGTGATGAAAGTGTATTGTATGGTGTCAAAGCTTGAAATTCATCCAACCCACTTTATATCATTTTACAAAGCAATACATTCTTTGTTAAAAATGGGATACAACAGATTTACTATACCCGGTGTAATATGGAGAGAAACGTTTTTTAAAACCAATAAATACCATCAATTCATTCATTGTGTATTGCATCTAAATAAATCTTAACTTCTCCAGGTAACTTGTTCCATATTACAAATACCACAAAATTGTGCCCTGTATCCTCACCCTGTGCCTCCAATGCTCGCAGGTGTACATTCAATGCATCATAAGTATTTCTCAAGCTTTTGGGGTTGTTAGAGGAACATTTCATATCTAAAATTGCCTTGTATCGAGCATTCACAACTTTTCTTTTATTGCAGTATCTTTTTAATATAAGATCGACCGCAACATCATAATTTGAATTTGTCAACTCCAACCCATCAACGAGCATTTTAGCTTCTCCTTCTAAATTAAGTCTTAAGTAGTTGAATTTGTCTATTGCATTTAAACTTTTATTGTTCCCCACACTACTTTGAAAGGAGTCCCAAAATGTTTGAAATTGTAAAATGTCACCTGAAAACTTTTGAAGATCTATTTTTGGTAGACGCACACATCCTTCCTTTAGTTGAGACCCGTGACCTCTTTGAAGCTCAGCTTTTAAATTGTTGTTTTCTGCCTTTAATTTTTCCATTTCCAGTTTGTGTGACTTTTCCCACCTTCGTTGTTCCTCAGCAATCCGCGCCTCTTCTTTTTCTTCAGCTACCCGCGTTTTCCGTTGTTCCTCAGCAATCCGCGCCTTTTTCTTCCTCAGCAATCCGCGCCTGCAGAGCTCTCATCATAATCGAACTTTCAGCTACAGCTTCATCAGCGTTGTATATTATTTCACCTACACTTTCTGCTTCTTCTTCAACTTTCACCTTTTCTGTCGCCACTTCCTTGGCAATTTCAGACAATTTTTCATTCAAAGTTTTGAATTGCATGTTAAAAGTTTTTACCCTCGACTGTGCATGTTCTAACCTTTCAATTTTTTCCTTATTTGCAGATATCTTTGTTATTTCGGGTTCTTCCATGATTTTTGTAATTTTTCCTATATTGTCCAGCAGCCTTTTTTTTAAAGGTCCCATCTGTTTCCGTATTTCACTTGCCATTTTTATTTCGCTCTGCTACCATATAACAAATTGTTATTTCATTTTATTCTTTATTTGATCTTTTTACTTTGAATTCTTTATTCCAACTGTCGTTTTAAAGCACAAGCAAAAATACAAATATAGTACAACATTTCAATAAGTGAAAAGTATTAACAGTGCAAACAAAAATACATTCCAAACCAAGGTACAAATTATACCACGCGAAAATCATACATGAAGGATTCAGACTGGCGTACTCCCCTGGATGCCCTAGCGAAGCGACCTCCGTTGTCTGTTCCACTGGTGGCTGGAACAAGCGGGCAAAGCGCGCAGCAGAAGACAAAGAGGTGAAATGGTCACGTGGAATATCGCGTGACTTGATGATCTAATGCTTAGTCTATTATGCCT
>JAGTTF010000649.1:0-10490 GCA_019095985.1 Streblospio benedicti
AAAAAATTTTTTAAAAATTTTTTTTTTTTTCCCCTTTTTTTTCCCCCTTTTTAAAAAAAACCCCCTTTTTCCCCCAAAAAAATACTTTTTAATAAAAAATTTTTTTTCCCCAAAATTTAATTTTTTTAAAAAAACCTTTTTTTTTTTAAAAAAAGAATTTTTTTTTTTAAAAAAATTTTTTAAATTTTTAAAAAGGGGGGCCCCCGGGGGAAAAAAAAGGGGGGGAAAAAAAAACCCCCCAACCCCCCCCAAAAAGCCCTTTTAAAAAGGTTTTTTTTTTAAAACCCCCAAAAATTTAAAAAAAATTTTTTTTTTTAAAAAAAATTTTTTTAAAAAAAATTTAAAAAAAATTTTTTTTTTTTTCCCAAATTTTTGAAAAGGGGTTTTTTGAAAAAATTTTTTTTTTAGGAAAATTTTAAATAACCCCCAAAAAAAATTTTTTCCCTTTTTAAAAAGGGGGGGGGGGTTTTTTTTGGGAAGGGGGGGGGGGGTTTTTTTTCTATCTACTTGATTGTATGTTGTCATGGCAACAAAAGAAGTAGTGTCAATTTGATGAAAACGCAATGTCTGTATAAGTTTATTGACATCCAATGGAGGATAAATTGTACATTATGATAAAGGGTTAAAAAGTAAGAGTTCTACAGATGTAGTGTTACATCAATATTTCTAACATTGTATATTTTGTTAATGAATACACAAGAGTAAAAACCTTGAAACACAAAAATCTACATATATAATAGGTAATTCATTCCATTAATTAAAAAAGATTAATTTAATTTAAAAAAACAACTATTCCAGGCAGTTAAAATTAAAGTAACAAACTAAAAATCAACGCCAGTCTTAGAGGTAAATAAATGGATTGCATAGAAATTTGGCCATAAATTTATTGAGATTTTTAGTACAAATTAGTGAGTAAAAAAAATTATGGAACTAATTTTGTACTAAATCCAGATAAACTTACTATAATTGTCTTGATTTTCGGACATTTTCAATGTCCATGGAAACTAATTGTTCTAGTCATTGCTTGGCCTAAGGCTCAGAAAAGTCTCAGGCGAAGACAGTCTGAAATAATGTAATCTTCCGGTCAGACTGGTGCTAAAGTAGTGATAAAGTTAACTATAAAAAAGAGTCTCTTTACAATTATGGCGTCTGCTACAATTGGATATCATCAAACATTTAAAGTCACTCAAGTATGTCATCATTATAATCATTTACTCTGGTAGGTATTAGGGTTTGAAGAACAATTTTTTGAGACGGAATTACGTGTTTTTCCATGAGCCAATGTAGTTTTCCAATTTGGTAACAGGTTCAAACCTCTCTTATTCTGGGTGATTTTCTATTATTTTAAAATATTTTGTTTCCTCATCATCTTTTTGAAAAGTTGCCTTAATCCAAACATCTAAATTTTTGCATTCTTACACCTTTCCTATTGGTGACTTAAATTATAAATAACAGATTAAAAATGATCAAAGTTATTTAAGCATTTTGTTGCTGAGTAATGTGTGATAATTTGAATGAAAATTCAAGTAGTTAAGACTTTCTCTTTTTTCTTTTACAAACAACATCTTTATATGAATTGATTGCTTTTATATTTTCATGAAAAAATCATCTGAAAAATAACTCAAGTGTTAATATAATGTCTTTAAAATGAGTTTTCCTATTTAATTTAATACTTCCTCTTCCTTGTTGTACAATGTACATGTATGTGACACCATCCACAAGTGTACATTATGATAGTTATTTCCGTTCAGTTTCCATTGTGTTTCACAATTAATTTTTGTTATGATCAAAGCTTCATTCATTACTTTTGAGCTAAAAATCATGTCAGTACCTTTGATAGTTTTCAGAGTTCAGGTATAAATGAAACTTAGGCAGGGAGGGGAGGGGCACCACACCCCTAGGCGGGGGGTAGAGGGGTGCGGCGTCACTCCCCTGGTTTCCCCACCACGGTTCTGCCCCAGACCCTGATGAACCATAGAAAGCCAGGATTTCCATATTTAATTTCATTCTAACCACGTCCCAGAAATAATTAAAATCAAACAAGTTAATTCTCATTAAGGATCAATTTACACTAAAAATTTCAAACTCAAATATTAAAACAATAAATTTTGTGAACTGTAATAAAAATTTGGCACATATTTTTGTACAGTTGGCACACATTTTGAAGGAGAATATGCCATTTGGCCCGCTTTAGGAAAATCCTAGAATCATCACTGTTATCACCCCAGTTCTGTGGCAATATAGTGTCTAACTAAAGTGATGTGCCCCTGGTTTTGCTGGGTGCTGTTATATGTCGTCCTTATATGTCATTCTACCATTGGTGTTGGTGCTATAAAGATGTATGAATAAACTCTGATTGATAAACTCTGTTGATGGATCTACTACTCTGCACATAGAAAGTTGCCAGCTGTAGTACTAACACCATATTTACATCTATTAATATATCATTTAGCTAATGAAATTCAAAAATTTCAATTTTTGTATTTCAATTTTTGAGTTTGTTATGACTATATTTCATTGAGTATTTAATTTTTTTTTGTGTATTTGCCATGAGGTTAACAGACCATTCATATATATGCTCATAAAACAACAAGCTCATAAAACAACAAGCATTATCTACTTGATTGTATGTTGTCATGGCAACAAAAGAAGTAGTGTCAATTTGATGAAAACACAATGTCTGTAGATAAGTTTATTGACATCCAATGGAGGATAAGTGTACATTATGATAAGGGTTAAAAGTAAGAGTTCTACAGAAGTAGTGATACATCAATATTCTAGCATTGTATATTTTGTTAATGAATACACAAGAGTAAAAAAACCTTAAAAAACAAAAAATCTACATATAATAGGTAATTATTAAAAAAAAAAGGTAATTCATTCCCATTAATTTAAATCCTCCTCGCTTAAAAAAAAAAACATCTAGGCAGTTAAAATTCCAGTAATCCTCCTGCTTCTTATGTGCTGCCTGGTCTTAGAGAGGTAAATAAATGGATTCTAAATTGAGCAAATTTAGTGAGCCTCATAACAAATTGAAAAACGTCCTCTACAATTCCATCATCACACATTTTACACAAGGGCTCACTATTGTCATCATTATAATCATTTGTGGCGATTATGTTACAACTGCTTGAACAATTTTGTCACAGTAATTGATGTTTTTTACACATTGAGCCAATCTATACCAAACATAATCAGATGAACTATTTACAACATTTCTTAATACATTTAATTTGGTATATAATCTTAATTCAAACCTCTGTATCGTAAATTTTCTATCATTTATTATGTTATTTACAAATCTTTGCCATGGTTGCCTTCCAGGAATCACACCACAGTCAATAATCATTTTGAGCAATATTGTACCTCTACAATACATGGACGATATGTGGTACTGGACTGTTAACAATACTCTGTTTTCTATACAAGAGACAATAAAACCTTTTCAAGAAAAGGAATTCTATAGACACTGAGAAATCCATTAGTTTAGTCTACTGTGTCCCATACAGTCCTACGCCCCACATGGTGGTGGCCACCACTCCGGGCACAGACCCTTGTACTGCGCAAACTCACTCACTTCTACATACAGCTCATACAGAGGACGGAAGCAAGCGAACAGTAGACCTAGTACATACTTATTCATAGAGTAGAATCCCTGGAGTATGTTGTCACCTTGATAGTCATCATTGCCCACAACTGATATCTTGTCTAAGGCAGAGGAGAGTTTGGTAAAGAGAGTTGTGACATGAGGGGTTGAAGACGTGTTGTTTATTGCTGCCTCCAGGCTGCTGCCAAACGCCAGTGAGAAGGATGGGTCGCTGGCTGTGTCTATTGATAGCAGCGAGTAGAGCACCTGCAGTATCCACTGTGCTTCTCCCGTTTTCTTGTAAGAATCTGACCACGACCATATGACGTCCCAGACCGAAGCTGAATCCTGCTTGCTGATGTTGGTCGCCAGGTTATAGATCTCGATGATCAGGCTCATGTTTTGGCTCGCACTGCTTGGTTGGGGACATCCAGATGTGACTTGCTCCCAGCAGGAGTTCAGTTCTGCTATGTTATTGACAAAATGTGGCATGACGTTGTGAAGGTCTGAGTAAGGAGGAAGTTTTGTGTGGAACATGATGAGGCAAGTGGCTCCCTCTATGTAGATGTTGTGGTCGTGACATGGTGATAGATCAGGCTTCTTCTGGTGACTGAGCCACTTGTCTAGCTGTGAGATCCGCAACACCTGCTCTAGAACGTCTTCATACTCAGTACAGAGGCTCGTGGTCCAGTTGTACAGGCCGTCCACAGTGTGTCTGCCATATGTATCCAGAACATCATTCAGCTCACTGTCAATATCCTTGACAATCACACAGTACCTGCTCATGATGTTGTCAGTGAGGTATGTCTGATACTTATACTGATCACACCACACGGCACTGAGTGCCTTGTGCACGGGGTCGTGAGGGTCGCTGTACTGATGGTGCGGCTGCCACAGACTCAGCCCAGCACTACCAGTGTAGAGCAGGATAACGTCTGCTAACAGAGCTCTCTCCCTGCCAAGGTAGATCCGTGGTGAATAATCCTCGTGTGTTAGCATGATGTCAGCCACATATGGACACTGGTAATACTTGCGGTACATGTCGGCCATGTTGATGAAGGGTTCATGGGGTCGGTGGTGGGTCGTGTTGTACGTGCACCAGAAATCTGCTCTCATCTCATCCAAATCTTGATATCCTTTTGTGATGTGTTTCTCTACACTTGGATACGCCTTTTTCACGTTGTCTTTACACAGCTTCAGTTTGTGTCGAGATTTACACACACCATGGTATGTAAGTATGTTATCATTATACAGACCCACAAACTCATCATAACAGTACAAGTATTCCCTGGCACCATCGTCAATGCTTCTCTTGTGCATCATCTTTTGCTTTACACCGGACCTGCCAATTTCTCTACAACCCACATGAAACACACAGAGTGAGAGAATTATCATGGTCATAAGAGTCGCCATTTAGAGATATTTGTGTGACAAGTTTGAATGCAATATTATATCCAAACCAGCCTTAACCAAATAAAGTTACATTTATCCAGTTTGAACCGGTCTATCTTACTTAAAGTACTTCTTTCTGCGCCTTGTTATATCACAGGCAGTTTCCGCTTGGTTGATCACCCAGCACAAGAAAACATGGGGCATAATATTTGAATAGGACAGTAAAAACTATGTAAGGAGCGAAAGTACAGTAGAACCTCGGTATCTTGATATTGCTTCTCTGGAATTTTCTGTTATCTGGAGGTTAGTTTCATTTCCTCTCAAGCATATTATGTAAGACATCAGTAAGGTAATTTTAATGTGGGGGAGGAGGTTACATTTTCTATCACAGCCCATGCAAAAGGCACAGTAACCTTATACAGTGGAACCTCTAAATAATATACATGAGACTCGCTTCAAGTGGTCTCAATGGACAGGTTGTCTCTGTATGGAGGTTCACGGTGGTCTCTATATGAAGGCTTGGGACTGCAAAAAATGGTCTGATTATAGAGGTGGTCTGTGTATAGAGGTGGTCTGTGTATAGAGGTGGTCTGTGTATAGAGGTGGTCTGTGTATAGAGGTGGTCTTGTATAGATGGACAGGTGGGGACTCTGTATCTGTGTATAGAGGTGGTCTCTGTATAGAGGTGGTCTCTGTATAGAGGTGGTCTGTGTATAGAGGTGGTCTCTGTATAGAGGTGGTCTCTGTATAGAGGTGGTCTCTGTATAGAGGTGGTCTCTGTATAGAGGTGGTCTGTGTATAGAGGTGGTCTCTGTATAGAGGTGGTCTGTGTATAGAGGTGGTCTCTGTATAGAGGTGGTCTGTGTATAGAGGTGGTCTGTGTATAGAGATGGTCCTATTGGGAGGTTCCACTGTAACAATCAGTTGGCTTACGTTGAGTCAAACGATATAAATGTGTTATCCTTCATGGCAAAGTAAATATTACAATGGCTAAGGCAAATTTTTTTTATACGTATATCATGGAATCAAGCATATTGGCGAGTGTTTTTCAATAAGGATATTGATTTTCACCAGGTTTACCTTCATAGGATTGCTAACGTTCTTATTCTTAGTACACAGTTCTGTTAATTAGGTACATAGCATAAGGGTTCAGTCTACTTCTATGTTTCTATATATGATCCAAACATGAACAACTTGTTTATTTATGATCATTTATCTTTTGAGCCTACAGACTCCTCATCACCACACAGAAGGGGAAATATACTTATTTTGAGATGTGAGAATGGCCCTTGATTTTTTATGAAAAATGAGAATGGGGGTCAATTTCCTTTGAGAATAGTGAGAAATTGAAAAATTTAGAAGTAGTGTGTAATGAGAATGGTAAGAAAATTAGTGAGAATGGCCCTGGATTTTTGCTGAGACTTGAGAATGGGGTAGGGTATATTCTTCCCTCAACACATGTAAATGAAAATACCATAGATAAAAAAAAATAAAACCAGAAAAAACAGCAACATATATTTTAATTTATGTTTTGTGTTGTGTTGAGGAGTCTGTAGCTCGAAAATCAAGTTTGGATGATATATACAGTGTAGCTATAAACATAGAAGAACACTATGAACCCTTGTGCTATGTTCCTAATACTACCTAATAAACAAAACTTTGAACATGAAAAATGCTAGCTATCAATTAACGGCCGAATACACCAACTTTAATTAGAGAAATATCATGTCAAAAACGGCCACTTTCCCGTGCGTTTGTCGAGGCATGTGTTAATGTTTTCACCTTGTGGGTGTGTGATCACATGACGTGTGATGCGAGGTTTATCTTCAGAATAACCAGATATCAGTTGGTTATCTTAAATATTGGCTATATTCTATATTTGTTATACAGTAAACAGCTTCATGCCTCGTGTTTATTTTCTACTTCTTCCTTTGTACAGCTGCATTTATTCCAAAAAAATTTCAAAAATGTTCAAAATTAGATTTTAATTCTTAAATTAAAAATTAAAATTTAAATTTAAAAATTACAATCTACTTTTGAACATTTTTGAAGTTTTTTGGAATAAATGCAGCTGTACAAAGGAAGAAGTAGAATATTAACAAATATTGTCTCCAACATTTTCATGGCGTCCCTATACCACTAGCGGTTGAGGTAAATGGGAAAATTATAACTGATAATGATATAGAAAACTGATTGAGAAATGGAAGAATGACTTCTCATCCATCTATTCCATATTCGACATAGTGAGTTTCTACGGTATAATAAAAAACTAGGGTTCCCGTGTAGGAAGAGAAAGGCGAGTTCATACGTGCACAGTGCAAATTATGTCTGACGAAAATCATTCGGTTTATTTCTCGCCTTCAATATAATACGTATTATACGTATAATACGTATAATACGTATAATACGTATTATATACGTAACCTCGTTCTGGTATAACTATATGGTTGTCGGTATTCTAAAATTAGTACATTTGTTGGAATAATAATAACATTATGTCAATATACAAGGCTTTCCGCTATTTAGCTTGTACAGGATAATATCGGTCGGACTGCTAGTAATGAGGTTACTAGACTAATGTCGATGCATCTGAGAAGCCGGTAAACTATTAGTGAGTTGTCACGGGTTGTGACACGTGTTGAAACTGGGACCACAAGGTCACAACATGTTTAGTTGGGTTTATACTGGCCTCTTATTGTGTAGTATTTAGATGGCTCTACATACTTTAATACGCTATTTAAATGAAATAAACTTTCAGAACACACAGACCACAATCATATTGCTTCTATACAAGCATACCAAAAAACTAGAAATCGTGACAACTTAATTTGCTGAATGGAGTCCCTGGCAAATACGCAAATTCAAATTGTCAGCAAACATTAATAGCCTATGTAAAGTAGGTCCAGGATGGACCATTTTCGCAAAAATTATCTAGTCTCGAAATAATTCAGATGAAAATCAATTTTAAAATAGCCACGAAATAATTTATTTTACATTAATGTATGCTACTATTGTGTGTGGAAGTCATTATTTTTCAGAATGGACTGGTAAGAGGTCCCTTATTTTCAACAGACAGACAGATTTGGATATTTAAAACCTGGTGTGTAAACAAACATACAAACACGTGTATTACAGTATCTCACATGATACTGTTACACATGTTTGTATGTTTGTTTACACACCATGTGATTTGCAGGTGGCAGCCAGGTAGGAATTGGATTAGTCCTGAAAACATAAGACATATCAAATGAACAATTTTATTGAAACAAATAACATATCTACAAATACAAACATATGTCATACAGAAGTCGTATGCAATATAAACCAACAATACTAATAATCCATGAAGGAAAGGAAAAATGGTGATTAAGAATGAAGACTATATCCTAACTCACACTAACTTTATATGTACAATTAAACCATTATAATAATATTTGTCACAAACACTAAGATGTGATGCCCAGCTTAGAATGACTGACTGCCAGACTGGTATCACGTAGACAAGAGACACATCAGTATCTAACACAGTATTGAACAACGTAAATATAGATCTATATGAACGTTTTTTATCAATAATCATTAATAATATCAATAAAATATCAAAATTATCAATAATTGATTGTATTGTTTCTGTTTAAATAGACAAGATGTTCAATACACAACACAATCATGGCGTAGCTTATTCCATTTTTAATGAAATACTGACATGTTTGCGTTTCATCATGTTTAAAAAATATTAAATCAAAAGATAAACATATTTTCCAAAATTTAAAAAGTAATGCATCCCCTTAGGGCAAAATAAGAGAAAGGATGGTGAGAAAAATGAGACCTCAAAGGACACCGACCCCTCGGTCCATAATTTTTAGATCCTTATTTCGCAAAATTCACCCTTATCGGGAAATATTCTAGTTTTACGTATTTGTTCAGCCACTGAGCATAACCTTTAATCATGGTACCAACCTCTTATTGCGTGAAATTTAGATTGCTTTACATACTTTATTAATACGCTGTTTAAATGAAAGAAACTTTCAGAACTCACAGACTGCAATCATATTGCTTCGATACAAGCATACTTGTGAGCATAACCTTTAGTTCTGGTACCCACTGCGCTGTAGGTGTGGACGCGTGCCATAAATATAAATGAAAATTGCAATATTCAATAGCCACAAAATATTCTAGTTTTACAGTATTTGTTCGGCCCCTGTAGGTGTGGACGTGCCAGCTCGGCCCGCGCGTCGCAGCCTTCAACGTCAGCAGCAAGTGCCGTCTGCCCCACGGCATGATGGGCCTCAACAACGCCACCTTACGAGGTCAAGGTCAACCTCAACCCGGATGGCTCTGTCAAGGTCATGGACCCTCCATTTGGCGCTCAGGTATAACCACGATGTTCTGCTTTAGGGATCGTGTATTTTTTGTGACATTCACACAAGTTCGGGTTAAAAGGGCGCATATCTAAATCTTCCCTTCAGTGTTATTTAGAATTTTAATTCAATTTTTAATGAAAAATGATAAATGCCATAAATATTTTGTAGTGATTTTGTAACAAGCGACAACATCTACGTAATCAGATATTTGATCTTTTAGTCAGTCTTCATTCTATCATGTTTTGGAAAGTAGGGAGTTGTTTTATTTGATAGCATTCTAATGAATACTCCAATATCCCAAAAAGGATGTTCAAAAAGATATTAGATTTTGTGATTTAAAAAAAAACAAAAAAACTTTCTAATTGGTGCTCATTTATAACCACTCTTTTCTGCTAATCGTGTATTTTTTGTGACGTTCACACAAGTTCGGGTTAAAAGGGCGCATATGTAAATCTCTACTTAATTGTTATTTAGAATTTTTATTCAATTCCATATGAAAAATGATAAATATTTTGTAGTAATTTATTGACAACCGTCACTAAATGTACATAATTCCTTATTGATTTTTTATTCAGTCTTCAGTCTATCATGTTTTGGAAAGTAGGAAGTTGTTTTATTTGATAGCATTCTAATGAATAGTCCAATATCCCACAAAGGATGTTCAAAAAAGTGTTCAAATTTTGGTGATTATTATTTATACATTTGAAGTAGTTAGTATAATGTTTTTCACTTATTGAATGATTATCATTTTTTCTGTTTGCAGTGATAAGAACAGTAAACGAGCCAGAGACATGCACCTTCTCAAGAAGCTCAAGTTGATTTTGATTTTGAAGGAAAACAGTTCAGAAAGTGGTAAATACGTTTAATGCTCACCAGAAAAATGTCCCAAGCACACATGTAAATCCTGTGTGCTAATAGTTAAAATTACGTTGTTGTCATTGTATTTTTATTCTGAGATAGAATTATCTAGACTTATTTAGAACTTTGATTAATGATGGATATATAACTATTCCCGAGGATAATCCAATCTTGGTTGATGTAATCAAACTTTACCGGCCAGAATTAAGTGAAGTCTTTTGGTTCAAGGCTATGTTATTACGCAAATTTTCTATCAAACAACACTTTTCACTAGTTCTTATGTTATGTGA
>JAGTTF010000650.1:0-11285 GCA_019095985.1 Streblospio benedicti
TTTGCGTGAGTTGTAGTGTTTCGGGCGTTGGTGAAAGTGTCCAACATATGATACACCATGTCTGACACATCCATAGGTGTGATGGACTTGGGCCGACCCCAGGGGAGAGGAGGAGGGCGAACGAGCGGGTGTGGTGTCTGCTGAGTGAGGCGATTTTTTCATCCTGTCCAAGAGGGACCCTTAATCTTTTTGCAGGCCCTCATGGCATTCATCATAATATCATTACGATTAGGTCTGAGACAAATGCAGAAGTTGGTGGCGATGGTAGAAATGATAGCGTATGGCTCATGTTCAGGTGATTGCAGTATGTCGCTGAGATCCCAATCCATCTTCATTTTTGTGTGTCAGTAAGCATGTCGTCGAGATCGATGCTCGCATTTTGATAAAAAGCGCTTTGTTTACCTCATTATGAAACTCACCCGGATCGGAATGTATTGGATGGCGGGCGGCCGTCCCGTGAGACTGGCACGGCCGGGAACTGGTCCAGCAGACTTTGATGTAGCCGGCTCTGACGAAGTCCACCTGGGCCCGGTGCTTTTGTGCTGTTTTTAAATGATATGGACCCAGCCCTGTTGGGTGGGTGGTGAGGCCATGGTGCTCCTGGGTTTACAGGTGTGTTGCCCCTCAGGGGCAGGCGGCGTTGACTTGGCGGAGAGGCTGGAGGGGCCATCGTGCGATGATGGAGATTGGACCTTTGAGATGTCTTTTGTGCTGCATTTTTTAGCACGGTTGTGTTTGCTGTCTGGGGAGGTGCTCGTAGTTGCTGTAGTGGGCGTGTTTGGTGTAGAGGTCAACGAGGGGCCTGTTCTGGTTGTAGGTGTCTGGAACGCTGGATGATGCAACGCTGTAGTGGTGCCGTGTGTAGATTTCTATTGTAGACACCTGCATCTGGCCGGGCCCGTGGTGACTGTGCCGGTGTTGTGCGATATCGTCATCTGAGCGGGTGTGAGGCATGGTGGGAGTTGAGGCTGCCGCACGCGTCCGGGTTGTTTTTCCAGTCCATGACTGAGGTATTGATGTTCCGTTGTCGCTAGAGGGATGAAATGGCAGGTGGTCAATTGGCGCTCAACTGTCACTGAGTGCGATATAGGCGGGATTTGAGTTAGTAACAGGCGGGATTTGGGTTGGGGAAAATGAGGAACATATTCTGGGGTTATGTTGGGGGTGTTTTGAACCCTCCCTGGTCCCCAAAAATACCACTCTGACGAGCACAATGGCACTTCCCGGAAACGGCGGGCTAGTTCTTGTTTAGACGCAAAGAACAGCAGTTTTCGCAGAGATGCATGTCGCCACGAAAATCGGTTATCTTAGTCGATTTGCGTGGTTGGCGATACAGGTTGCGGCGCAGTATGGTGGATGGTTTCCTGTCGGCGCCGCCCGTTGCTTGGGGTCTGGGGCCACGCACGGTAGCTTTTGAAATCAGAAAAGAACACTCGTCAGAGCAGATGGGATGCTCCTTGAATGTGTGTAACGCTTTGGATGTGGGGAAATTGATGAGAGTAGAGCATGTTATGTTTTCATTCAGATTGTTATGCCAGAAATTATCATGTTGTGGTGCGCTTCGCTGTAATCAGAGGAAATCAGACTGGCTGTCGGCAAATATACTAATTATAGAACAAGCGTGTTTAAAACATTGATTAGCTTTTAATAAACTGCCAACGTGATGTCGTGGCAGGGTAATAGTCTTGATATTACCAGTTTAACTAGGAAACTAATGTGGTCAGATATTGCTGACAAAGGCTTGTGCAATTGGTATATTTACAGCTGCTGGTTTGCTCTAAAGGTATTCGAATTCTGGATGTTCAAAATTGATGTCTACATGTAACTTGTTGTATTTTGACATTTTGCATGTAATAAATGATAGAAATGCAGTAAAGTTTTATTTAATATAAAGAAAACGGCTTCTCCCTCCTGTGAGCCATAAATCAGAGGGAGGGTGGCGCTCAACAAACGGACCAAGTATTATGCCAATGTAAAGTGGCACAACCCTTTACAATTTGGCGCCCAACGTGGGGCCATGAAGGATTGTAATAAGTAATAAGGACATGAGGATACTGCAGTGATGGATCCTAACGTCCAAGCCATATTGGACCAGCATCAGCAGCAGCTGGCTGTCATTCAACAGCAACAGCAACAAAACCAACAACAAGCTGCTGCTAAACTCGAGGAGAGGACACTTGACACTTGGGTCAGCGAGCAGAAAGAGAAAGTCGGCTCGTGTGACGGATCGTCCCTCCGAGAGGTCCGAAAATGGCTGGCGGCGTTGGGATCTTCCGTCTTCCGGGTGCCGGCAGGAAGAGACGTGGACCGGTATCTCCGTAAGCTGGTGCAGCGGACGGCGTTAGAAGATCTCCTTGAGGAGGTGGAGTCTTTTGAGCGACGGCAGGCAGCAGCAGTACCTCCGGTGGTCGTAACCCATGCTGGGTTACGGGGCCACATCCAGCAAGCGTTCCTCGGGCCGGACGAGGCAAACGTGTTAAAAGAAGAGCTGCGAGCGACGAAGCAGACACAACGCGAAGATGTGCCTCGCTTCAACCGTCGGTTTAATAAGGCAGCCGATCTCGCGCATCCGCAACCGCGAGACGGAAATACCGAGGAATTGGTAACGGACAGATACATGGGTGCTCTCATCAGCGGGAAGACCAAGGATAGGGTGTTCAGCCATGATCCTCAGCTGGTCGTGCTGGAGGACGCCATGCGTGTGGCCTCCGATGAATGGGCGAGGCAGCGTCGTCGCCAGCGTATCCCAGAGGGAGGGCACTCGCGAGGAGGAGCCCATGGACGTCAGCGAGGCTGCTCCTCTATCAGACCAACCGACAGTGAGGGAAACGCTGTCAGCCATGGCCAGCACCGTTAGGAAGCTCCAAGATGACGTGGCCAAGATGACCGTCGTCGGCAGTGCCAGTTCAAGCCCTGGTGCCGCGCACCAGGCCGGGTTTCCACCCGAGAAAGCCCGCGGGTTGTGTTTCCACTGCAAGAAACCAGGACACTACAAGAAAGACTGTTTCAAGTGGAAAGCAATGAAGGCAAGAGAGGCGGATGAGCAGCGACAAGCCTCTGAAGCCGGGAAACTAGAAGTCGCCACATCGGGTCGACCCAGGGTGCGTGTGACAATCACGGACAGTAATTTTAGTGCAACGGCTCTCGTGGATACGGGGAGCTGCTCGTACCCTGATTCGGCAGGATGTGGCCCTGAGCGCTCTCAGAAAATGCGGACGACCATGTTTCTTTCAAAAGTGTGAGGACCACATAGTTTCAATGACAGGAAACAAGGTGAACATTCTGGGTAAGATAGAACTTGATGTTTATAATGTAGGTTTAGTAGAATTTTTGGTTGTTGATAAAATGGTTCATGAAATAATAATTGGATTTAATACCTTGTTGCAATATGGTTTCAAATTAGATGATAAAACGTTAGTTTGGGGAACCAATGAATTTAAAGTAGGTTCACAACTTCAATTTGGTCTTGATAGTAGTATTATTAGTGAAATAGATTGTGGTCTAGATAATGTGAAACAAGTGGTCAATGAATATCAGGATTTATTTAGAGAGGGCGTGCTTCCTGTTGCAAATTTACCAGCTATTGAAATTCGCTCAGAACCCGGTAAAGTTGTCCATAAAAGGCCTTACAGAACGCCTCTGGCTAAGAGACTTGTTGTAGAACAAGAAGTTGAGAAAATGTTACAATTGGGGGTTATTAGACCTTCACAGAGTGAGTGGGCTAGCCCAATCACTCTTGTTCCTAAGCCAGATGGGTCTGTACGGTTTTGTGTAGATTATAGAGCCTTAAATGACATAACCATTAAAGATCGTTATCCTCTACCATTAGTACAGGATATTTTTGATACTCTAAAAGGTTCAACTATCTTTTCTACCCTTGATTTGGCCAGTGGCTATTGGCAGTTGCCAGTGGAGGAGGGTAGTATCCACAAAACTGCCTTTGTATGTCACTGTGGTACGTATGAATGGCTACGTATGCCATTCGGGTTGACTTGTGCGCCAGCAGTGTTTCAGAGAGCTATGAATCAAATTCTCAGTAAATTTATAGGCAAATTTGTCATGGTATTTTTAGATGATGTAATTGTTTTTAGTAAAATCTCTGAAGAGCACGCTGAGCACTTAAAGCAGATATTTGATGCTTTTCGAGAAGCAGGGTTAACATTAAAAGAGAAAAAATGTCATTTTGCAAAGTCGGCTTTAAATCTCCTGGGTTATGTGGTATCCAATGAGGGGATCAGTGCTCAACCTGAGAAAACAGAAGCTATATCAAATTTATTGTCTCCCAATGATGTGTCAGAAATCCGTTCTTTTCTCGGAATGTGTGGTTATTACCGACAACTAGTACCCCATTTTGCGCAGATCGCTGAGCCTCTACACCAGTTGACTCGTAAAGGCGTTGTATGGCGGTGGGCGGATAAGCAGGAGGAGTCTTTTCAGTCTCTCAAACGCGCGCTTGTCACGTCGCCTATAATGGCCTACCCCGACACGTCAAAAAGCTACATTTTATATACTGACGCGTGTGCGACACGCGCAGTGGGTGCTATACTTTGTCAAGAAGACGATGAGGGGATTGAACGACCAATTCAGTATGTGTCGCATCAACTTACATCAACACAACGTAAGTGGGCGACTATTGAAAAAGAAGCTTTCGGCGTTGTATATGCAATCAAAAAGCTACGTGCTTATCTCTTGGGCAGTGACTTTGTGATATTCACAGATCATAAGCCTCTATTGTCATTCTTCAGTGGAGAGATTGCTAATACTAAAATACAGCGTTGGGCTATACTTTTAGCAGAATTTGGGGCACCAATTAAATATCGACCCGGGCCTAACAACGTTCGGGCAGATATGCTATCGAGAATTAAAGCTAGACACAGTGAGGCTTCTGTTATAGATGTTGACTCTGAGTGGGTTACGCCCGATCAGGTGAAAGAGCACTTACCTCCTCTGGTTTCGGTACAGGCTGATAACCTGTGTATGGATACTATTCTTATGGGGCAAATAGCAGAGTTCAGTGAGGAGCGGGTTAGTGCAAGGGAAGAAGATTCGAGATACTGTATGATTGATAATATTCTGTACAGTATAGCGAGAGACAAAATATAATGCACCTAACTATCCAAGGTTAGTTTTACCTTCCATGTTCAGGAATCAGGTCATTGAACGGTGTCATAGTGATGTAGGTCACCAAAGCCTATTTAAAACTATGAGCCGGGTTCAGGAGACCTATGTGTGGTCTGGCATGAAACGAGACGTAAAAGACTGGATTTCTAAGTGTGGCCTTTGTCAAGTCCACACTAAAAGAAGGGAGAGAGTTAGTATGGGGGAAATGCCTATTGCGCATGCTCCAGGTCAGTTTGTGGGTATCGATCTAATTGGTCCTCTTCTACCATCTAGGTATTCAGGGGCTCGTTATATAATGACCTGCATTGATCACTATGATGGGTGGGCAGAGGCATATCCTTTAGTAAGAAAGACAAACGAAGCAGTCTGGGAAAGATTACGAAACGAGTATATTCCCAGGTTCTCAGTTCCAGAGGTGATTCTCACCGACCAAGGGTCTGAATTTAAAGGACAGGAGTTCAAGCAGTGGTTGGAGGGTATGGGGATCGAACATCGAAGGACAAGTCCTTACCATCCTCAATCGAATGGCCGTACCGAGAGATTTAATGGTACGTTAAAGCGTATTTTACGTAAGTTGGTGAATGGAAATCGTGCTGACTGGGAAGACCAGCTAGGTGCAGCTTTGACAGCATACCGCATCAGTACTTCAACCGTCACTGGACAAAGTCCATTCATGTTGAGATACGTTCACCCTCCCAGGTATCCTCTTACTAGGCTACTCTCTGAAGACTCATCAAGATCCTTTGAGAACCGTCTTGAACTGCAAGCAGATCTGATGCAGCATGCAGCTACAGCCACGAGGGATAGTAGGCATTATAATCGGCAACGTCTTGCTAGACAGGCTAATGCAGAGGTCATTAAGCCAGGTGATAAGGTTATAGTCCGAGCTCGAGAACCATTAACTTTGACAGCTCAGTGGGACTATGGCTTTATTGTTACTAAAGTAAATGGCAAAGTACTCAATATTTTACATCCAACAACAGGGGTAAAGCAGATCATAAACCGAGATCAGGTAAGGTTAGTTGACCCAGACATCGCTTGGGATTCCGTGCACCCTCGACCTAGGCGCGTGCAAACAAACCAAGCTCGAGTTAAATCGGGTCGGCGAGCCAATCCAGTGCCTGATTGTGGTCCTGCCAACGGTGATGGAAATCCCTTTGATAATGTTCCCACAAACAATCCTTTGGACGATGATAATCAGTCAAGGCACTCGGATCAAAGCACATCTTATCGGTCCAGGCAACCAGGCGGGTCGCG
The DNA here is from genome assembly GCA_019095985.1 of Streblospio benedicti. Classification (NCBI taxonomy): domain Eukaryota; kingdom Metazoa; phylum Annelida; class Polychaeta; order Spionida; family Spionidae; genus Streblospio; species Streblospio benedicti. Next base: position 6,379 of record JAGTTF010000650.1, read on the forward strand.
GGAAGCTGATAACCAGATTCCTTCAACTTCTCATGTCCAAATGGAGACTGATGAATCGCGACCAGTGCCAAAACTCCGGATGAAGCGCTACTTAAGCGGAGATGGAGACGGAGGTGAGGCACATCGTCGTAAAAGATCTAGGTGGGAGTTAGCCTCTATACGAAGAAGATGGCACTTCTAGCTGTCATTTCGTTGTGGGTGATGTATTGTGGATTTGTGGATACTTTGCTGGTGACGCCGGTAAAAGATGGCATCTTGATGGAAAAGAACATACCTGTCAGGATGAAACTTGTTGAGTGGCGGATTACTTTAGTTGTGGACGATCCATGTCCTGAATTAATTAAGTATTTATCAACGGAGTTGTTGATGTTCAAGGGTTTTCTAGATAACCTGGATTCAAGTCACTCCTCTGAAGATTTCATCCATACCCCCTATTGGTATGGTGAGATTGAAAGCGTCCAACGGGGAAATCAAAATGTTCTCCAATGGTCGACCTCGGAGAGCGGTATTTGATTTTGTTGGCAAAATATCTCAAAGTTTGTTTGGTACGGCCACAGAAGAAGACATTCAATTTATTAAAAGTAGAATTAGTAAGCAAAATTTAGTTATTGAAAACGTAGTTCACTTTCAAGATGATCTGTTGACTATCGTAAATGTCACGCATGAAGAAATTATTGATAACAGACATGCTATTAACAAGATTATCAATTTCACCGATACACTACGGATTTGGATTGAGCATCTTACTAATGCTTATGACAAAGATATTCATGCACTTATCACTCATCAGGTTTTAAGTGAAAAGATGGCAACTATTAGGCAGCACTTGAATGGTATCAGGCGGATCTACGAACAGCATGAAGCAAGACATCAATCGCTGATTGAGGGGCGCCTCACTAAGCGATTGTTGCCGTCAAGGGTCTTGAAGGAAGTCGCGAGCCTTCAAGATTCCTCTGAAGCTGAATTGGTCCAGCCACAGGAATGGTACTACAGTAACTGTCGAGTGATTCCGGTCTGGAATAGACATTTTATGACTTACATAATTAGGGTTCCACTCGTAAGTCGCGCATCTTATAATGGATTTAAAATAAATACATTTCCAGTACCAATTCAATATAGCAATGTCACGGCTCGTTTGCAAACGGATGAGTTTGTAGCTTTAAGTGGTCAGGGTGAGATTATGACTTTGAAGAGGTGTTCTGGGGAAAAACCAGTGGTTTGTGACTCTCCTCCACGCCGTAAAGGTGGTGTTGCACCAAGCTGTGGCCAAGCTGTGGTAGCAAGGGCTAATGTCAAAAATTTATGTGATGTAGAATTAGGAGTGCATTATGAATCTTTAATTTACCAACAGGTCCATAATCATGTTATTCTAGTCACTTGGGGAGAGAATCACAGAAGTATGTTCGGTAATAGTAATAGTGAGTTTGATTTAAAAATAGGTACCTATCAGCTAGCATGGGAGGGCGGGTGTTTCTTGAGCACAGCTCACTGGACCATTGCTGGTGTTGAACAGAAGTCCATGGCTAAGCACATTACTATTTTACAGTCTTGGAATATTACAAATTTTAATTTACCCAAAATTATTGGAGAGGCTAATTTCACACAAAACCTAGACCTCCCAAATCGTTTATCTAACCCGAAGATAGTTCGATTGAATTCGCCTCATTATGTAAATACTGATATTCATGATCACAATAGTTCATCTTACTTTTATTATTTTATCTTAATTCTCATTCCCATTGTAATTTTTGTTATTTTAATCGTACTATATTTTAGATTTAAAAAACTAAGGAAAGAACATACCGGTAATAATATTGATGATACTGATGTTAATGTTGATGAACCTGAGTGTAGTAAAAATACATTTCGCTTGAGAGTTTTAACTACTGAAGATAGTAATGTTTAATGTACAAGTGGTTTCATGTATGAAATGTCTGTAAATTGTGCCGGATAAAGGTACAATGGTATCATAATGTTATTGATGTTGTGTATGTGTTGTATTGCAGTGACGTGCATTGATTCCCATTTTTAGATAAATGAATTTTTAGTGTAAATTAATTTATCTTAAAGGCAGGGGGGTGATTGTAAAGAGATGGCCTATTTAAAGTAGAGCATGTTATGTTTTCATTCAGATTGTTATGCCAGAAATTATCATGTTGTGGTGCGCTTCGCTGTAATCAGAGGAAATCAGACTGGCTGTCGGCAAATATACTAATTATAGAACAAGCGTGTTTAAAACATTGATTAGCTTTTAATAAACTGCCAACGTGATGTCGTGGCAGGGTAATAGTCTTGATATTACCAGTTTAACTAGGAAACTAATGTGGTCAGATATTGCTGACAAAGGCTTGTGCAATTGGTATATTTACAGCTGCTGGTTTGCTCTAAGTGTATTCGAATTCTGGATGTTCAAAATTGATGTCTACATGTAACTTGTTGTATTTTGACATTTTGCATGTAATAAATGATAGAAATGCAGTAAAGTTTTATTTAATACAAGAAAACGGCTTCTCCCTCCTGTGAGCCATAAATCAGAGGAGGGTGGCGCTCAACAAACGGACCAAGTATTATGCCAATGTAAAGTGGCACAACCCTTTGGGCCGGTGGGGCCGGTGACACTCCAATCTGCAACAGAATATTCTTGACTATCTACCATTCTCAGAATAAGTTATCAGGTTTTGGTAGTATAAAAGTCACTGCTTTCAGCTTTTGGCTAGATTCTGCTTAATAGTAAAGCCTCTACTTTATATTTATTATGTATTTACTTATATTCCATTACATAATATTGTAATTTAAGTAAAAATATGATTTACTGCCATTAACTGGTATAAACCTTTACAAAGTATTTCTATACCAAACTTACTGTAATCAGCAGGCACTGTGGCTGCCGTCACCGATGGTTCCCCTTTCTTCGACTTTTGTAATTGACTAACAATTTGTCAGAGCCATCATCATTTTTTTCTTAGTTTGTCTCCCGCATTGCTATTCCAATGTAGGATGACTAATGCTGTTCTCAAAGCAGTTTTGTTGTGTTTATGAGTAATTCTGTGTACCGTTCATAATTAGTTTTATATTATTACTCAGAGATTTGAATCATATACATAAAGATTCACTCCAAAAAAAAAAAAGATAGGGTAAACCAGCCTGATTTCGGCCCCTTCAGTTTCGGCCGTTTACTGTATATAACGTTCCTCATTCTCTGAAATTACGCCATAGTTACATGAATGCGTCATAAATAGTATCACACTTGTTCTATACGTCATGTTTGTAAAACAATTTTGCTTTCACTTAATTTTTACAATGAGAATTCTGAAGGTAAATGGGGAAAGTTAAGAATTGCCGTATATACACTAAAATTCGCCGTAAGATTAAGGGCTACAAAAATAGTCTTGAAGTACCAAATCTATTTTCGATTTTATTCATTTTCTTGTTGATGTTTGTCACAACTACTACTCCTACGTTGATTTGACCTTGACTTTAGCCTGCATATATACACTCGACTCGTGTAGGAGGGGCCGAAAATTGTCACTTAAATCATGCTGACGGCCGAAAATTGTCCGAGGAGGGGCCGAAAATTGTAAACACATGAAAATACATAATCCCAATTAATTCCTTATACAGGTGCTCTTTCAATACCATCCGTGTTTGGTGAATCATATTAGATAGTAAACTAAATATGTACTTGTGGGGTAAAACATTTATGTAGAATGTGTGTGCCAGTTAATATAGCTATGACAGTTTGTTTTGCTTTTCGTGAGAACAATTCTTCCTGAGCTTGATCTACGCCAATGCACAAGCTAACTTTGTCATACATGAGCACTACAAATTGTTCTATAAGTGGCATACTTTCCATTACCATTTCAACGGTTGGAGACGAGCCAAAGTGCAACAAAGGCTGGTGTGACTTCATCATATACTACCCAGGTATTCCAAGCTGTGTTTTTACCTCTCCCAACAAAAGCTGAAGTTTGGTCACAGCCTGTGAAGGCATGAAAGAATGATAAAGCTTCTGATTTCTGAGGACCTAATACATTTTGATATCTCATGTGCAGGTATGAATCTATGTGTATTGCCTTTGCCAAATGAGATCCATAACTCTTGCAAATGCAGCTTCTCAAATAATGTAACTGCAATAACTAAAACATCAGTGTCCACAGTCCGGATCATTACTTTTTGAGTATCCATTTCTGAACAGTCAGCTGCATGAGCAGCAGCCATATATCTGCCTCCTCATGTGTACATGGGGACAGGTTACTGCCATCGTGCCTTTGATGCACAAAATGTCTTCTCCTTTGTAGCAATCACTAGCTTGTCATCAGCTCTGATGGTTATTACTTCAATTCTGCCATATATGCAAATAATTCCTTTTTGTTTTGGGTCTACTCGAAGGAATGATTCCCAGTTTGGAATGCTGTTATTTGATGAACTCGTCGTCAGATACCTTTGCCACGTTTACCTCTTACTGTTGCATAAGACAACATCAATTCTAGCAACCTTTTTCCAATTGAGCAGTGATGTATTTTAAAAATACATCCTGACCATAAGACCCAAGGTCTTGCTTTCCCGGGTGTCAGCATATTAATGACAGCAGCACCATCTAGAAGGAGGGCATCAACATTTCTCTCTATCCGTGTCTGCCAGTTTTTCAAGAATAGGAAGCAGGTCCACTTTGGTTCCAGAATACAACTGCCTATAGCGGGATAAGGCTGGTGGGTAAGATAGATTTTTCATGCTGAAAAGACTCACCAAGATCACTGCCTCGAACCTGACAGGACACATACAACTGTGAAAACAGAGAATAATTTTTCTTTAGAATTACTATATGTTGATTTTCATTGGAAGGATTCCTTTGTGGTGGAGTACTAAACAAGGGCAGCTTATTCTTTCTTGGTGGCTCCCCAACAGTG
>JAGTTF010000651.1:0-12000 GCA_019095985.1 Streblospio benedicti
AATTTTTTATATTCTTTTATCATAACGGCAAATCTTTAAAATCTGCATTATTAGTTACAAAAATCATCAACTCGGGATCTTAGCTCGATTGACCTGACCTCAAACGGAGGTCACGAATGCCTAAAATGTGTGTATGTGGGAAAACATAATTATATGTAATTACCGTCTCTCTCAGAGCATACAGGTCACCACCATAAAAGTATTCTTGGGCGTAATAATGCTCTCATTGCACTACATGTAATATATAATCAAAGCTTACAGATATATAAATTCTTTTATATAATGATAAAGTTCTTTTTCTGTTTTGTATTGTATTATGGCTTGCATACCAAAATTCCTTTCTGGGTTACAATGTGTAGAAAGAGTGTTTGTTAACATCTTAGAACATAAAAGAAAAAATATGTTGGATGGTATTTTATCTATATCGAATAACGTCACGATGCCAGCCACAAATGGGGCTTCAACTTCATTGGAGGCCCTACTTTGAGGAACTAAGATTGAAGATAAATACGGAGGAGGAGGACAGAAGCAAGCATTGACCAGCCAGATTTATATGCCAGAGCTTCGGACATCTTAATCATTCTTTGCGTGTTCCCTTATTATTCTTTATAGTGTAATAGAGTTCTTAATCTTGATGTTATTGGGCCGAGGGGGAGTCAGCTTATTTCCCAATTCCTACTGAAATTTTAGCTCTCTTCCCACTGAATACATAATGTATATTTGCAAATGTCTCAATTTCCAATTGATCTCAAAGCAGATTTCCCATATCACAATTAATTTTCAAGCCATCTCCCGCTTCATACTAAAAGAAAGGGCATCAGCACCCTCATCTAACTTCACTTAACCAACCAGCAGCTGTATGACAAGTTCCCAAAAGTAGGTGCCAAGATTTGGCATCTACCAGAAAACTGAGAACACCAACAAGGTTCCTTCACGACTCAAGATAATGTGGAGGTTGAACACAAACTAGAGGCGTGTGGAGGATATTTGTTTGTGCCTGACTTCTGACTGAAATAAGCAAGTAAGTGAGTATGACCACAAATCTATGGTACACTGGAAGCCGTGTATCATCTATTCCGGAGGCACCTCTGAAATAAAAACATACATTGTACATAATTCGATAAGGCATTGTGACTAGAACACTGAGCATTTTAATGTCAATATTTTCTTTCTCATTGAGCTGCATCACAGGGCACCTGTATTTTCGTATTTGTAGAATTGGAGTCCAGAGCTATGTACTTATAAAGAATTTACTAAGGCTATTTAGTGGCCTCTGATGTGATATGGATAGTGATATGATGTTGGTAATTTGTACCACAAGTCTGTTGTTCATGCTCATTACCAACTACAGCCTACAAAATTAGCCAATCAGCTTAAAGCTCTCCTTAATTTGGAGAGACTTTTTAAGCTGTCAAGTAGCTTTGACTCCTCCTCCTCATTAACCCATCACAACGATGATAATCAATTATTTGTAAAAAATATGATACATTTGGCTAACTTCTTGTCCCGCCATTTAAATGGCGCCGTTACAGAACAAATTTGCAGTTTCCATGAAGAGGCAGGTGGGTGGCTCATGATTATCCATTAGCTAAGTTAGCGCCTACGATGCAGCGAAAAGTAGTTCAAATGGAGGTCCATTTTACCTTATGCATATGCATACTTTGACCAATTGGGATGGTCTCAAAAGTTCAAAACAAGTTTTGAGCAATATATTGAGGCCTTGATTTTCATGGTGTGCTTAACTTTCAAACTATATAAATTCACATACTCTACTCATCACTACAAAAAATATTATCTACATAAATTTACATCGCATAGATGCCTAATGCAAACATACATAGTCGATTCCTGGGCCGAAAATCGTGTGCCTTAGATACCTTAGATACCTAAATTTAGACCCACAGATTCAATAATCCTGGGTCGATTTTATTGTATTGGGAAAATACTTGGGCCAAATTTACCTCAACACACAGAGCGATATCTGGGCCAAGCGGGCGAAAATTACCGTTCTGGGCCGAATTATTTTGGCCGAAATTACCGTGGGCGAAATTACCGGGCACCTACACCAAGGAAAGTTACTTTTGGTAAATAATATGTATTGTGTGTTGGAGGTGGGGTGCACTCCGTGATCGTATTAAGGCTCATGGGCCAATATCAGAGATCAAACATGACCCCAGGAGACCCCAAAAATAAGATTTTTCTGTTATAGGCACATCTGCCTTTATGCACAAGGATACGGTATGTGAATGGTTAAAATGCAGCCGGCTAGAGAAATGAAAGTTGTGTTCGGGAAATATTATGCATGAATTGCGCAGTCGAGCACACCAGATTGAACTCTGTATCTATATGTAGATCTATAACATCCACTCCACAGAATAAATTTTTTCAAATAAATGGAAATTGTATTGGAATACTGTGAACATACCTTTAAATCCTGAGTGAGCCTGCGGGACCTGGCAGTCCTATGCCTGGTGCTCCAGCAGGACCGGAGGTCCCTACTGGGCCAGGCACACCTGGTCTTCCAGGAGTTCCACGTTTCACCAGTGTCTCCCTTGCTACCTAACAGGCAACTATTGCAATCAGTATAAGTGAAATGCATTACAATTATTATTAAAAATATTAATCATCGAGTTGCCAAATCATTCTCCAATGAGGTTTGTGTTTGACACTTTGCTACACATAAAAATTAAAAAACACAACATTTATACTGCTGTATTCCTTACAGAATCTAGTGCTATAGCCATTATACCTGTTACTCCTGTAGCCCCAATGGTTCCTGGGCTGCCTGCTGGACCAGCACGACCAGTGTCTCCTTGTCCACCAACAGGGCCAGGTCTACCCAGATGGTCCTGGGGATGATAAGCTTTGACATAAGAGCTAAATAGTAATATTTAATTTGGACTCAATAATCTTACACTGTGTTACTGAAAGCAATTAACAAATTGTTGGTAGAGTAATGTGCTTTATATTTTCTGAATCATTATACAGTGGGAAAAAATCTTGACGTTAGATGTCTGTCACTTCAAACTACCTTCAGGACCAGTTGCTCCAGAAGCTCCTACATCTCCCCCTTTGTCCAGGGGCTCCTGTGTCCCCACGAGGTCCAGGATTACCCTGTGGCCCCGGTGCGCCAGGCTGGCCAACACCTATGGGTCCTTGAATACCAGGTCTACCCTGGGTACCTGGTGCACCTGCATCTCCTTGATTGCCTTTCTCTCCCTTTGGTCCTGTAAATACAGACAATTTGATAAACATATAGTGCATCAGTTGTATATATTTGATATATCATATCATGACATAGGTATATGTGGCAGTGCTAAAATGGTTCAAAAAGCTATGTAACTGGCTGTAAACTGGCAGTGTTGATTAATGGAAAAACCTGATCCTAGGAATTTCTCTATAGAGTTTTCCAGGGATCAGCATTAGGTTTTTAATCTATATGAATCCTTTACGAAAAGTTATTGACTAATTTGTGACTTCACTACCATGTTTATGCAGATGATATTCAAATCTATATACATGTATCATTCAATACTTATGAATCTATCAATGCTGTTATTTGTGTGTGTTGAATATGTTATTCTTGTTAAAGAATGAATGAATTCAAAGTTCTTGTGTCTAGATAAATATAGAACAAAGTTTATCCTAATTGCATCGATACTAAATCATAGTTAGCTGAATATTATATCTGTCAAAATTCGTGATGCTTTAAATAGTTTACACTGAGAAAGCTTTGATGAACATTGGTTTTATTTTTGATGATATGGTAAATTCAAGCACATGTAAATTACATCTATAAAACTGGTTGGTTTCAGCTAAGAAGTTTTAGGCAGATAAGGCCTTTTTGGATAAAAAACCTACTGAAAAATTGGTTCATGCTTTTATCACCACCGAATTGACATGAATAATGGTTCATGGTAGGAACTGTGAATCGATAAAAATTTAATGCTGATACTGCTAAATGCTGCAATATTTTTGTATCACTTTACCTATGGGCCCTTGAATTCCTGGCGTTCCTGTGGCACCTTCTATGCCAGGTGTTCCTGGAGCTCCAACTCCTCCTTGTGGACCAGGTCGACCTGTAGCCCCAGGAAATCTACATGCAATATGCATACACTTTGTTAAGAGATACATATAATGTTTTATTCATATCTGATTGGTAGTACATTAGTGTAACAAATAAAGATAATGATCGCCACCAATAATATTTGTTCTGTAAAGCCCAACATTAATGAGCAATGCCTTTTCCATTGAAATGTAAGGAAAATAATATCTATATTCTACTCATTTGATAATTATTACATCTTTAAAAATACCATGCCTTCTTGCTACTAAAACACAAGGTCAGATAATGTTGCATAATCAAATGATTTTCACCAGAAGTACAATGCATTTCAAATGGCAGACGTCACAATTAACATTGGGAGGATAGGGCAACTCTTACGTGCACCACGCAAGTTATATGATTACTCAGATGTGAAACACTAAAGTTGGTTAAAGAACACTACAACACCCTTGAGGGACCAGGCAAAAACCAGTTTGAGCCGGGAAAACCTGTTAGCCAGATGGTCCAGTTGCACCAGTGTAGCCCTCTGGACCAGTAGAACCAGTAAATCCAGGTGCACCTGCAACTCCTGGAGATCCTTGACCACCTGGAAGTCCCATGGTGCCTGTTGCACCAGGACTACCAGGCAAACCACTAGGACCTGTTGCCAAGAAATTTGTGCAATATCAAGTTATCCTCATCAAATTAACATTTAATGTGTGGTAAAGGGGTGGAATGCAAAACATGTAAAAAGTAGAAAAACTATAAATCTTAACACAATTTACCTGGTCTTCCAGGGGATCCTGTTCTCAGGTTGTCCTTGAGCATAATGGGACCAACATTACCGGTTGCCCCAGGTAATCCTGAATAAAAAAATGTTTTTCATACTACCATGGCTTACATATTAAATATGCTTGAATTTAGATGAGAGCAAATCTTAAAACAATAAAAAGCAAGCAGTGAGTAGTACTATATCATTTTCGAAAATCAAATTGTACCTTGTATTCCTGAAGCCCCTGTATCACCGCACTTCCTTTGGATCCCTGGATACCAGGACTACCAGAGATTCCAGGTCTCCCTGCAATACCTTGTTGCCTTGGTCTCCTTTTATACCCTGTGGACCCGTAGCTCCAGCTGGGCCTGGTAAACCTGTGCCTCCTGAAAGAAGAATTAATAATATTAATGTACGGTACAGGTGGCCACCCCAGTAATACTGTGCCAGTCATCAATGCCACAGTCCAAAATCCATAAAGTTACTGGTGCATGGAGGCAACCAGAGCAGCTCATTGCATACATATCTCAAAATAATCTCATGTATTCCATCTCTTAAAAGATATCATAAACTTGGGATTCCTCCATATCAATAGCTGATTATGTTAAATGCTGTCTATTACTTTAAATGTTTGGCTTAGTACACAGCAAACTGATAAGATCTCACCTTTGGTTGAGTGCAGGTTATGCGTTTTTCATATACCAAAGTGTATCAATAAAACTTATAATTTCTGACATATCTGTATTTCATAGATAGGCCTATTTTCATACCAATTGGGTCGCTTGAACCAGTATCTCCAGTAGGTCCTGTTCCTCCGACAGATCCAGGCAATCCTGTGCTTCCTTGTGAGCCAGGAGAGCCTGGTATACCAGCAGGTCCAGGATTTCTGCGGATTTCCTTTTAAACATTACAAAATACGGTTTTTAATATGAAACATTCTTTTAAACCTCTTTAGAACAATGACTTAATATTTAGTTGTTAATCATTGATGTACAAAATGTAAAAAAGATGAATAGAACTATTCCAATTATATATTGTGTCAATAATTCTTTAAAAAATTTATTTGTTAGTATCTAACACCAACAATGCGTGGTTAATAGTAAAATTCAACCTACCTGGAGTGCCTGATGGTCCTGGTCTACCAGGAGCCCCAGTAAAGCCTTGTATACCCTGTGGCCCAGGTCTTCCATCAATCCCATTGGTTCCATTTATTCCAGGTTGCCCAGGAGCACCTGATAATGTATATCATTTGATTACATATGTGATGATGATCATTCAAAAGAATGTGAATGTCAAATCTAATGTTGATTCCATGTAAATCATAACTAGAATTTTACAAATCATAAAATGCAGAGTAATAATATTGATAAAATTATACCTGGTAATCCTCTGCTGCCAGGTCTGCCAGTCGCTCCAGGTACTCCAGGCCACCAACACCCCCGTGAGCCTTCATTTCCTTTTAAGCCCTCGGTCTCCTGGTGCCCCTGGTAAACCTGGTGTACCACTTTGTCCTGGGGCACCTGGGCCTCCTGGTGAACCTGGTGTCCCAGGATCACCTCTTGCGCCTGTTGCTCCTATGTCTGTAAGCAATTAGGATATTGATTTGAAACAATGTTATCACCATGAAATATGTATACCTTATTACAGCAATTATAGAACTTTCAACAAGTCTAAATGTCTGTAACATCAAATATTGATGTACACTGATTTTTTTCAGACTTGTGATCATAAAAGTTAAGTGCAACAAACAAAGCTAACAAAAATACAAAATATCCGACAAAATACAAACTTACTGCCGGGTTCTCCTTTGGGGCCTAGAGGCCCACTTGGTCAGGTCTGCCAGGTTGACCATCTGTTCCTGGTGTACCACTTGGCCCTGGACGACCAGTAGCACCTGGCTGACCAGGACCTCCAGGTAAGCCCTAACAAATAAGAGAAATGTTAAGTATTTGTGCGTTCACAAAAGATATAATTTGAATTCAGTGATAATATTTCCTCAAGTATTCAATGTATTTTTGAAAAACATTTGTGAACATACTCTTTTGCATACAGACCTAAAGAGATTTTCAAGTTCTTGCATATTTTATACAATATATAAGTATAAAATGTGACCATCAAAGTCGAGATATTCACCGTGAGAAAATATGAGAAAGTTTATTAAATGCCTATCTTTATACAAGTTACAGCCATTGTCAGTGTATAAGCCAAAGTGGAGAGAGGTAAACAGCTGAAAGATCCCAGACACCCTCTGTATGAACACGAAGAGGTTCAAGTCAGGTTGAAGTGCGTGTAAGACTTTCATCAAAAGTTAGTTGGTTTAGGCATGTTTAATTGTTATACAACATACAACAGGAAATTGGAAAACAGGTTAAACATACAATTAATGCCCTCTCTCATGCAGCGATAAGCTGTGTAGATGATAAGGAGCATATGAGTCAAGTATAATGCCTAATCTAATGAAAAAATATATTATATATGGAGGATGACAGATTTGTGAAAACATCAATCATGGTTCCCAGCAATTGGTGAAAGTTAAATTCAGGTCATTTCAAGGTATTTTCAAGGTTTTTCATCAAATTCAAGGTCAATTTATTATTTTTTTTCTATCAAATTAAATGGCTTTCTGAAGTATATTGTAATCAAATCGACAAAAAAATATTGCAAAATAGAAAATAAATAAATTTATTTTGTTAGTTTGTTGAGGTGTGGTGAGGTGGAATCAGGCAGGCCAACAGACTCTCATTCAGAGCTACTGTAGTCCCCCATCGGACATGCCGGTCCTATAATGTGATCAAATGTCTCTTGGTTGGTATTAGTCGATTTTATGGCCGTAGGCAAATTCATTATTGGCGTGTTAAAATTCCCAATATTTTAGGCTCATGAATAATTTTTATACTACCGAGCCAGTCAAACTTCAATGATGTTTTTATTTAAACTTATATATTGGAGGCGTCGATACCGATTTGACAGACAGGCGTCTGATTTTAAACTACGTAGTATCATCTTTTACAAATCTTAACAACGTTGCATCAAAGGTACTCATGAAATACAACATAAATCATTCGATTAATAGATGTCTACCCACAATATTATGTCCAAAACCGTGTACAAAAGTTTGAAATGGTAATGCATATCAAAATAAAAAATATAGCAATGAAACGCTATTTTTTTGCCACATCTACATTGCAATTTTGATTATTCGGCTTGGTTTACATAATAGTGAACACTTACATGAAAATGGCATTTTTCCAGTGTCTGTGAGAGACAGAGTCAGACATTTTGAACAAGTGAAAATTGGGGATTAGGCACCATGATTGGAAGAGCAATGTTTATAGTTTTGATTTGCATACACATGGGTAGTCACTCAAGTGTAGCAGTTGGTATTTACAAATAGTTGAAGGTGACCATAATATGAAACTTCTGATTGAATATTTTGTGCAGCCAACATCATCACTGTCATTTGCACTCTCCTCACTGTCAGTATCATCATCAGAACGAAGTGAAATATATATGTATATGTAAATGTATTATCAACTGCTGATATGTGTAGCATGTAATTGAAGTATATCAAATTAGATTGTTATCTGTATTTACCACAGATAATAAAAAATATCAACCAATATTCAGAAACACGTTGAAACATCTAAATAAATGAAACATAAAAAAAGAATGCAATTTTACATTATTTATTAAAATTAGTTAACATTAAACGTACAATCATCATCACTTTGTCCAAATAGTTTATACCAAGAATCCTCATTATATTCAAAATTATCCTCACCATCATCCACATCAAATTCAACATCACTCATGTCATCTTTTTGACTATGTTCAACATCATCATCACTGTGTCCAAATAGTTTATGCCATGCATCCTCATTGTATTCAAAATTATCATTATTATCGTCATCAATGTCAGAAATATCATTAGTGCAGCCAACATCATCACTGTCATTTGCACTCTCCTCACTGTCAGTATCATCATCAGAACACAGTGATATTATCATGGGTTCAACACTATTTGTCAGTCCATCACTTTTCCAATGCTTATTTTCCATATCAATAGTATGTTGAACACACTTCACCCATTGATCTTTCGTAATTTTATCCAAAGCTTCATTGGTCAGTTTTATTATCTCTGTCAATTTCATCCCAACATTGCGTTCTTTTATGTAATACTTAACTTGTGCCCAGATAAGCTCAATAGCATTCAGCTCACATTGTCTTGGTGGAGTTCTGAGCACAACATGTCCATATTCTGCTGCCATCACATCAGTAAGGAAGACCTTTTTTGGTTTATAGTTCAAAATGACACTGTACAATTCTGATTTGGTCCAATATTCTTCAAATGGTATTGATCTGTCTCTAAGCCACTTCTTCATGTCATCCCTTTTTGTATTGGATGTGGGCGACTTTGATTCTTCCGTTATTGCATTGTGGTAGGATGCATTGTCAATCACTAGAACACTTGGCTCTTCAAGAGAGCGTAGCAAATTGTCAAACCAATCCATGAAAATTTTTGTATTCATTTCAGAATGGTAATCCCCTTTGTCATCATGAATACCTTTAAATACTAGTGCACATCCAGGAAGAAATCCTTGTCTGTCACTACCTGCATGTAGTATGACGATCCGTTTCCCTTTACCAGATGGGATATTTGGTAATTTAGTTTCTCCAACTGTTTTGTCTTTTATTATACTGTCAACAACACTCAATTTTGGATACCATGCTAGACTTCTGCAATGGTATTGGTTGATCCAAGTCTCATCTATATACACAATTTGAAAATCTAACTCTCGATACTTTCTGACTGCCCGCAAATAGTGTGCTCTAGCAGCAATGGCCTCTGGTTTTTCACATACAACGCGTCTATTATCCTCTGTTTTGCGAAAACAAAAATTTAGTTCATGTAAAACTAATTTTAATTTGGTGTTGCTTATTCTAATTTGTGTATCACTGTTTAGTCTTGCTTGTATTAGACCCACAGTGGGTAAGACTCTTTCTCCATACATTTCATGGACAACTCGTCTAATGAGTTCTCTATCAAAAGAATCTACTTTTACTTTTATTTTACAAGATTTTTTGGGCATGGGTGGTTCTTCTTTATTTAAAACACGGAACACACTGCTTATGTGAACACGAAGCATTTCAGCTGTTTGTTTTACCATCACAGTATCAGTAAGTTTTGGTCCTCTTTTTAAGTTCTGTCTTCGTAAATATGAATAAACATATTTAATATCGTCCTTTTTTGTATCATTTAATTTAAAAACACCTTTTCTTCTCCTTCCTTTACCCATAATTTGAAAAAGAAATAGAAGATGCGAATTTGTGTTCTACATACACAGAAAATTGTGAAAATGTGAGAGTCAGAAGCCTATTAAATACTGAATTTTAAACATGAAGAGACCATGGGATATGAGATACAAATATATATGCATACACATCACTGGTTTGCTTGAGTGACTACCCATGTGTCAGCCCATGTGTATGCAAATCACCAATATAAACATTGCTGTTCTAATCATGATACATAATCCCCAATTTTCACTTGTTCAAAATGTCTGACTCTGTCTCTCACAGACACTGGAAAAATGCCATTTTCATGTAAGTGTTCACTATTATGTAAACCAAGCAGAATAATCAAAATTGCAATGTAGATGTGGCAAAAAAATAGCGTTTCATTCCTACATTTTTGTTGGGTCCCTATTGTGTGTGAGAGGAATATGGACTGGAGGCTATTAATTTTGCAATTAGTTAAAGAATGTCAACATAAATTGTTATGTCAATGGCATCTGCAAATTGTGTTCATAAAATCATACATGTAACTAGTGCTACAACAATATATCCGGACTATCGGCAATCGCTTGTTCAGCGACTAGCAATGCCATTATGCTCTCAATGTCGATCTGCCTACATTTGGTTATTTGTTCCTACTATTAATAGTTTTCACCTTACAGAAACCCAGTCCCTGTAATAGTAGAATACTTACACACACAAAATTTTGATATGATTGCCTGAAAATCTAGTATTCAAAGCATTATGTTTGACGTTTTGCGGGGGACATTTATGAATGTCACTTCAGGGCAATTAATTAACACATAAAAACTTTTGTGATAAAAGATATGTACAAAATCACGTTCAGGTGGCAATATGTTGTTTATAAACGTATTACTCCTATTAATGGTCGGTTACCTATCATTTGCCCAGCACTGATAATCAATATTAAAATTGTCACAGATATGCAGCACTACATGTAACATTATGTGTTCACAGGAGCTGTACCTGGTGCATCCTGGGAGTCCATTTGTTCCATCAAAGCCCCAGGTTGACCACTTGAACCGGTGGGTCCTACTGCTCCTGTTCTACCTGGCAAACCCTGAAAACAATACAAAACATGCATGTTAAATACACATGACACATAAGAAACATTGTTACATTTTAGCACCTATTAGCTTTATGTAATTTCCATAACTTGCAAATCAGACTCCCTCTAGTTATTCATATTATCACAGTGTTTTATAATTTAAAGAGCATAAAATTAAGAGCGCATTCACTGGATCTCCTGAGTCTCCTTTTGGTCCAGCCAATCCTGTGGCTCCTGTGCTTGCCAAGGTCTTCCTCCATCACCTGGAGCACCTGTTGTTCTTCCCACTGGGCCAGGTAGACCAGTGGCACCTAAAATAGAAAAGCATAATTCAATCTAAGGATTAAATTACCAGATATACTTCTCATTATTAATCAACCCGATGACTCAAAAAGTTTGATAACTAAAATTCTAGGGGAACAATCATAAATAACAATAAAGTGGGTCATCCATTTTGGGGCTCAAAGAAAAGTCAACTGTCCCCCATCAACATTTAAAAAGAAGGAATGACCCCCCCCACATGCTAAAGAAAAGGTCCCTTATATAGTCATTTGCATTGCTAAAAGAAAATACTTGAAAAAATATACCGTGAAGGCATTTCAAAGTTCAGCGACCCTCCAGAAGCGAATCAGAAAGTTGGACGACCCCCATCTTTTGGATCTACCCCCTTAATTCACACCTTCAAGTTAAAGTTAAATGGCTCCGAACTGTAATTGGAACTGTGAAAGAAATCAGAAAAAAAATTTAAAAAAATTTTAAAAAATTTTTGCAAAAAAAAAATTTTTTTTTATACTTTTTTTTAAAAAAATTTTTTAAAAA
>JAGTTF010000652.1:0-12362 GCA_019095985.1 Streblospio benedicti
CCCCGTCCCCAGACTTAAAACCCGTATAGAGAATACTTTTTTCCGGAGCAACCGCTTTTTAAAAAAAAGGCGGATGATATATAAAAAATAAAACACCATGAAAGGATTTTCCTTCTGAAACCCAGCTACGGGGGTTTCCCCATGCCCCCTCGGGGCCTCCCAGAGTCTTTAAATGGGGTTTTGAGATAGGAGGGGTTTTTTGACTTAAAATCCACCACCAATCTATAGCTTTTTTTTAGTTTTTATTTTTGGCAGGGGGCATGTGTTTTCCCCATTTTTTAAACACACCAGAAACCCAATTCAAAAACCTGGCAAAATTACCCCAATTTCCAACTTGTCTAGCTGAAATTTTTGCCCCCCTCATGCAAATGGGTGGTACCCTAAATTGTTTCTGATACACGGGGCTCAGCTCCTTCTTTCAATGCAAACATTAAAGGAAAGTCATTGTTGAGCCTAGCTCGCAAGGGGACGAGTAAAGGTTCAAAATTTCATCCAAGGGCCTTTTTTATCCCTTTTAGCACCCCCCACACACTATTTTCTAAAATCAATGAAATTTTAAACCCCCAGGTGGCAGAGTTTCGATTTCCCATGGGGTTGTGGGTTAAGGATTTTTTTTGGCGGAATTAGGGGGCCCTTTTGATTTTAAAAGTTTTTGAAGTTTTGGCCCAAATTTTCGCACCGGGGAGTGGAAAGTTTTGGGAAAATTTTTTTTATGCCGCCTACCTCCAGGGTCCGGCCACATGAGGCCCTGGGACCCCCTTGATTGGGCCCTGGACAGTCCTGGCCTGGCCTCCAGAGTGTTTTATACAATTGAGCAAAGTGGGCCCTCTCGGTTTTGCAATTGTAAAAAATGACCCCCGAGATTTATGTAAAAAAGCCTCACCAGACCCCCCCAGAGCTTGACCCCTCATGCTGATTTTTAAATTTTACATTTCCTCCTTCATTTTTCAAATCTTTTTAGCTTGATTAGCCGGGGTTTTTTAAGGCCGGCTTTTAGTCATCATCAACCCCAAATTTTAAAAAGTTTCCTTCTGGGGTTTTGCCCCCAGTTTTAAAAAGGCGATTTTAAAGGTTCCCCCCCGGGCCCTTTAAAAAAGGGGTTCAGTTTCCCCCCAAATTTTATCGAGTTATTTCAAAGTGGATAAAAGCTCATTATTCATTTAGAATCAAAATGGGCTCATCCCCCCCCTTGAACCCGATTAAATAAATTATTAAAAAAAATATCTCCTTTTCTCCGGGCTTTCCGGATGAATTTGTAGCAGATCTAATATGCACTTAGCTTTTTTTCATCTTTCCTCTTTTGGCCCAAAAATTTCCAAAGCAGGGCCCTCTAATAAACAACCTACCCATACTGCTTGTTGGGCCTTTTTGGGAGTTTTTAATTTTCCCCAACCATTCCTGGGCCACTGTTTAAGGACTTTAGGGTTCCCACTATAGTGGGGGGCGAACACTGATTTTGGGGTTTAACCAAAAAATTTCCCCTTTTCTAACCCCCGCATTCATTACTGTCAGGGTCTTTGCTACTGTCACTATCGGGTATTCTTCTCGCTACTATCATCATCTGTATCATCACTATTGTCATCACCCTCGTCCCCATTGTCATCCATTAAGCCATCGTCCCCATCACCTCCCATGCTATCATTACGAATTCTTCCCTTACCTGTGGTCTTACCCCCGTGATTTACTGACTTACTCCTGTTCCCAGAAACATTCCTAAGCGTGAGAAAGGGTATAACTTTCACTTACCTCACCTTTTTCACGTCTGTTCTACCCCTCATTGCACTAGATCATATCAGCTTATCGAGTTTGTCTCGTATCCGTTCATTCTCAATCGTTAACTTAGACATATTTTGCTGCAATATATCCCACTCTCTTTCAGACTTTCTGCTCGTGTCATATTTTTTGAGAATTACCATGAGGCATGCTGTGATCTACTAGCTTCCCATGTAAGGACTTAGGCCTCACAGCCTCTGGTTTGCCCCTTCTTATCTGACCCCCATTAAGTGAATTTAACCCCTCATTAAGCAATTCCCCATCAGCTTGCGAATTTTGCATTACGGTGGACATTTCTTGCTGCAAAAAATCTAGGTGGTTTGGCCGGACGATTTCCGCCTAATTTACTCAATCTCTCGGAGGTTTCATTGGCGCCCCTCCCTGTACCTTCCCTCTTTGAGATCTGAACGCCCGTCAGGTATCAGATCCTGTATGGGAGGTCTGCATTCCGATGCATTATCTGATGCATCTTCATCAACCCAATTACTAGCACCGTCCTGTTGTTTTCTTCCCTCTGATCATCACCCTCCATGCCTCCCCTTGGGCCATATCCCTACTCTCTCCTTTGTGGGAACCCTCCTCCAATTTTAGTTCATTTTCCTCTTGCTCCCCACGATGCCACCTCTGGCCACGTGGAGAAGCACTACCATTTCGGTCCCTGCGTTTTCGCACTCTCACGACCGAAGACATATTACCAGTGTTTTCTACATTGACAGAATCAAATGACCACACACAATAACAATTAGATCGTCCTGTCTACAAATGTTACAAATAGATAACACCCCAGGGGGTGTATTGGGGAATTGTCTGGCGGGCCTGGCCAATGTATTACTGGCCTACTTCGTCTAGTGTCAACAATTTTAGGTGTTGTCCCTTCACAATCCAGTGCCTCGAACACTTTACCCCCCAAAATCTATGAGTTCGGTGTCTTGTGGGATACTCTTTAGTATATCCTCTGCCACATTGTCATCTATGTCATTTACATGGTCCATCGGTGACGATAAGTCAGGTAGCACGTCATCACTGGTACTGGAATGTTCCAAGTCACTTGCCACCGGCGGAAGCTCACCAATGTCACTATCCTTTTCAAAATTTACCGCACCAACAGTATCACTAATCACACTATGTTTACCGCCCTCTGCTGATGTTGTAGCATCCCCTTTCGTCTCCAGATGATTTACAATATCCAACAGTATGTTCCCGCAATATCCTTCCACTTCCTCAATGGAATCTTCGTCCAGTGAAGAAATCCGCTCCACACTTCCTGCTATACATGATGCATCGCACGACTCATCAGGTGGTAGTTCTTCAGACACAGATGAAAGGTCCAAATCGCCATCTATTAAGTCACTAGCATTTCCTACATAACTCAAAATTCGGGTGTTATTTGTCCCTGTGTGAGGTGTACTCTGTCCAACAGGCTCATGACGGGAAGTTAAAGATTCGTAACTGCCAAGGCTCTCCTCTTCTAACTCTTCTAAAAATTTTACTCCCCACTCATAATCGTAACTAGCTACCTCATCACTAGGTTTTTAGTCCCATCCTCTACAGGTTCCAATCTGTATCCTGATATATCCGTAGGTCCTTCCCGCCATTTCTCCCTTTTTGTTTTTCTAAGTCTCTATTTAGATTCTTCACTAACACATTTGGAGACCCGTCAGAAATATCTTCTAACCCCAAAAACGCAAGTTCTTCCTCTCATTCATAACGGGTCTCGAATCCAATCTGCAGCACTGCTTTCCCGCATCGCCACCATGTCACGGTACAGACATAACCAACTTTGCCTACTCTCTTTTTTATAAGCAAAAAGCTGGCCATGCCTCCCGCATAATGGTTTCTTCTGGGGATCATCTTTTTTATTCTTCTACTTCTTATTATTTAGATTTAAGGGTTTCACTTTATATCACTATATTTAGTAAGGTAACAACACTCTTTTTCAAGTTAGTTCATTTATTGTTGTATTGGTATAACTCTCACATGCAAATTTTGTTTCTTCAGCCCATATTACAGATTGCACATTTAATAACAAATCTAAACTTTGCCAACACACTTTATCCCATTCCTGTGTTGGACGTGTTACTACTGGGCTGCAGCTGGTGTTCTCTCCTCTCCAAATCCCCGCTCAACATATAAATAGTCAAACCCGCACCTCCCGCAGTTGATCAGCTGACGGGCCGCATCCAATGGCTCACCCACATTACTTATGTTAATGCATGACGCAACTTGAGTGCAAGTAATTTTCCACTCTTGCCACATACATGACCATATTTATTACCCTCATTCTTACACTATTTCTTTTACTTTACACCTCTACTAGTTTACTATTTAACTTAGATTTCATAATACTTCATACATGACATTAAATCTTTAGTATCTTATATTTCATATCATGACATTATCTCTTCTCATTTAGCGTCCCTACTTATTGACTCTTTGTAAACTTGGTACCTCCTATCTATAATCTTTCTTAACCTGACAATGTTCAGAGAGGAGTAACTACTCCACCAGGAAATCCTGTTCAGAGAGGATAATAATAATAATAATGTAACATTTCTATAGCGCCTTTTCCTACGCTCAAAAGCGCTTACAACCAAAATTAATATGGACATTATAAACATATAATACATATGCATGTACTAGAATTCAACATATACAAAACTGACAAAAATGGAAAGAAAATTAGTGAAACGCTTGTTTAAACATGTATGTCTTTAGATGAGACTTGAAACCATCTAGAGTTCTCCATTCCTACAATGTACTGGTAGATTGTTCCAGTAAATACGTTAGCCTCTGCCCCCTGGGTTAACAGGAGTAAAGGCATAACATGCCTATGACTGCTCATTATGTTGTTATATTACTCTATCTTGTGTGTAACCCCAAGATCTAATCACAAGGTGGCTCACACACTCCTGTCAGTATAGAGTGAGACTTCTCACTCACTGAGGATGGCAAGCACTGCCAGTGTGCCGTACTAGTAACAAGAACCCGGTCAAGTCCTGCAGGCCATGGGGCCAAACAGTACCAACAGAGGATGGTAACCAGAACATAATGTAGTAAGGGTTCTCTCCCAAAGAATCTCTCAGCATGGTGTCTATACTCAAAGTTGTTGCTTTTCAGCAAGGAAGGTCGTGATTCTGAAGTGTATTCAGTCTGGCTACTACTCTACGGGCCTAAGAAGCAACATACCTACTCGAGTGTGACAGCAGGGAAAGCCTAAATCATAATTGGTGCAATACCTAGTAGTACAGAGAGACCTATGTATGTAGCTGCCTTTGCAGGAAACCCTACTCCTGTGGACTATTCAATACAAGCACACACCAGTGCCTACATTTCATAGGGATTTTTGTCACTCTGTTCCCCACTTTTCACTTTCCAATTTCGTCCACTTTAAGGGACTAGCTTGGTCCATGAAAATTTAACCTGTACAAAAATGTATCCTATGGTATCCTGTGAACCCTGTGCTCCGTCCGAGTATCTGGACAACAGGTCATTACAGAGTGGTGTCATGGATGATAAAGGTTACAGACAGTGTGCCAATCTCCCAATCCCTGTATTGGCTCGACTTGCTAAACATTGAGTGTTCCTTTGGCTGACAATAACAGAGTTGCTTGGTTATGGATTGTCGAGATCCACAACACAGTACTTTCTTGCTCTTCAAGAGGCAAAGAGTTTTCCTTAGCTGGCATAGACTGAGTACTCGCTACTCAATCAAGGTCCTGGCTCTGAATCTGAATGGGCTAAACAGGCCTAATTATTTGATGCTACCTTCCCCTGACGTTTGCTACATTTCAGATACTGACAGGTTGGTAATCATGAGAGAATGGCACTAGCACGAACCAAGTCCTATGCTCGGGTGCTCGGGTGCTACTGGCTCAAGCTCGGACTAGGTTCTTCTGAGATAGGTGCAGTGCCTGAAGCTACGGGAGCATAGGCAGGTCCCACAACTCATCATACATGATTGCATGTGCGTCCTGAATGCCAAACGTTTGGTGTCCTGTTTGGATGCAGTTCTGCTATGTGGGTGGAGTATCCTGTTCGATAATATGTGAGCAAGTCCATCGAACACTAATGTAGACTTTGCAGGTCAGTCAAGCACCAGTTGGACTTCAAATGTCTCATTTTCTCCTACAGTCGTAGCCATGCAAGCAATAAGTTGTAGTTTCAGGCATCGTAGCTGATACTGTTTCTGCTCTATGGTCACATAAGCTGCATATTCATGGTCAAATCACAGGTCATCATAGCGTCCCGCCACAGACCCGGATCACAGACCCGGGTTTTCCCGTCCTACGGAGTTGACATCCACTCTAATGCTTCATAAACGGTTGTAGATATTTCAACATCAGAGTCAAAGAACTTTGTAAGAGTAAAGCTTCATAGCTTGGAGCAGGTATTTTTCTCTAACTAGTTTGCTGAAGCAAAACTGAATGTAACGGAGCCCTGTCTGTATTCAGGAGACACATCTATCAGTTGTTGTTGGCCATTCAAGTTCACTAACCCAAAAGTCAGTGGTTGATGTATATCTACAGAGGTAAATATCAAAGTGCGTGTTGTGGTTGTCTGGACAAGGTCACCTTCTGATGGGGAGCCTGGCAATTGCTAGGTGCAGCTCTAGAGTATGTGAGGTATCCAGCTGAATGTGTTCATCCTCTTGGAGTGAGTAGATCTTGTAGTCCAGCAGCTTATAAAGTCACAGTATGGATCCGGCGTCCAAACACTGGAAACACTGAGAAGTACTATATCCGGACACTCTAAAAAATCAGTGGTACAAAACTGGGGAACAGGAACTAAGTGCAACACTTAAGATCCCATAAGGATTCGGCTATGGTACTGGGACTCATAGATGTTGAATCCATGGCAATTAAGTAGTCGCCAGGTGAAAACATAGACTACCCAGTGGATCATCACTGCAGTGCAGTTTTTCCCCATCACTACTTCCTGCATATGGTGACGGGTCAAAGGCCCCAATCAGCACACTGAGGATGGAATTTTGGACTGTGGCCTAGTATGTGCTGGTCTTGCCAACACGTGAGCCATCTGACCATTAGCGGAGCACCCATGCTAGTGCTATGTATTCTGGCACTCGTAGACAGCGTTGATTCTTCTCTCTTCTGGAACTGAAATGGAGAATTTTGCTACTTCCAGCTCTCCAATGGAAAGGATTTCATTATCATGCTTAGGGGTCTAGTGGAGCCTGTTGAGATCTGAGGCTGCAGACGAGATGGCCAAAAATCAAGTCCTTGACACCTGTATCTTGTGCATATGAATATGATTATGTTTTATTTGCAAAAACTATTAGAGACTTCGTGTGTCTTTTTAAAAGTTGTTATCACTTAATCATATTGTGCATATATTAGAAAAGTTATAATGGGATATTGAATCATGTGAAAGAGAAGAGGTCGCTAATATTCATATTTGACTATGTTCAGTAGATTTAGGGTAGGGGTAGGGCCTAAGCATTTGGTCATAAAATCACAACTATTCATTCAATTTATTGATGTAATATCATATGTTATTTTGTTGGTAAAGGGACCGGTTATCCAATACAATGACGAATATGATCATACCTGCCTTATAGAATTATAATATATAACATTATGCTCACCACCAAGTGAGGAGGGAATGCCTGCTTTCCCAACTAGCCAACCAGGCCACACCCTCTAATTGGGGACTAATTCAGGCCTGTATAATATAAACTTGGACAGTAGCAGTAGCAGTAGTAAAGGATACGAGTTATTTCTTATGTAAAACTGTTTGCAGGTTTCAAATATTCTATCTCAAAAGTTATTGAAGAGAAATGATTGTGCCCACGCATATTTGACTACGTTCAGTAGATTAGGGGTAGGGGTAGGTACTAGGCCATAAAATCACAACTACTCACCCAATTTACTCATATGATATGCCATATTGTAGGCAATTGGACTGGTTATCCAATATAACAACTTCTTTGATCATATCTGCCGTATAGAATTTGTAATATATAACATTCTGCACTTGCTCAAAGCATGTGACCTATATTTTTTCAATCCTCGGGCAATACAGCATACAGTGATTATAATTATCTTGACAAAATGCATTTTCTCACATGCTCTGACCTTTAACATGTCATACCTATGCATTAAAATGCATTTAATAATGTTTAAAACCTATTTCCAATGAGATAATAGTGGAGAGGTGAGTTTCAAAAAATGTAACGAAACATGTGACAAAACCTTAATTTGCGGAATAACGTACAGGCTTTGACTTTTGGGACCAGCATATTTGAATCCAGCAGACAATTTTACATAAGAAACAACCCATAAACCTTGCGCACTCAAAAGTACCATTTATGTCACCATCTCAGGGACTATGGGCTCTGGGAGACCCTTGCCCATGGCTAGGGCTATTCATTGTGGCACTGTCAACACAAAATTAATTTTATAAAATAATTGAGCTGATGAAAAAATTTTGAAAAAATGTTTTTATTTAGTTTAAGTGTTTGTTTTCCCATTAAGGTGGGTGCCGAGACTGCCTTTGTGCGGGACGATTGAGAGATGATTCAAGGTGATTGACAGCCTCTGACATCCGTGAAGAAGTCAGATACTTTTTATTCCATCGTTCAGGGCTGAGGCCCATAGACCTAGAGTCTAGATCTACCTAGACACCCTATATAAGTCTATTTGTAATCTATCTACTGAGTACACGTAGGGGCCTATATTCTTATGAGATTTGAGGATCTGGTCTATGAATAGTGAATAGAGTCTGACCTAAGGCAAGCATAAGTACAGTTCATTAATACATGTACAATGATGCATCGCTATACCTACTTATTCAAGTCTCCACTTAAACCACACTTGCTTTCTGATTCTGTTTCATGTAAGATGCCAAAGAGGTGCATTGTAGCTGGATGCAGCAATGAATCAAGCACTGGATATGCATCTTCTTCCTTAGTAACTGAAGTACTGAATGAATTTATGGCAGGAAACTTTGTAGTAAAAATAGGGAGACTGCATTTAATCAAGAAGATCCTGACCAAGCTCAAGAATGGATGAACACTGTTAGAAAGCGTGGTGGGGCATTGTGGGCATTACAAAAAAGTCTTCCAGCTCTAGGTAGATGGGCACTCAGTTTTACCTTGAGAAGTGACATTGGGAACGAACCTGTGAGATGTATGAAAACAAAAATATGTGTACATGCTAATGAGTCAACACCCGAACCAGAACCAGCAGATTTATGAATGGGGGAAGAAAGTAGATTTTTAAGCCCTTTATTCATCACGCGACCTACAATTCAAAATCTTGTGTCCACCTTGTCAGCTGCAGTTGCACAGGAAATTGCACTACAAAAGATGTAGCTGTCGCAAATCTAAACTAACTTGCACAGGCTATTGCAAATGATTAGATGTTTGTCTGAACAAAGCATACGTGTATAGATGTTGTGTATTAATGCCAAGATATATTGACACTGTGACATTGTTTTTCCTCCTCATTTAGACATGATAGATACATGATATGTGTAAATATGAAATATAAAGGGTCATTTTCAATCAAGCTAAAAATATATTGAGCATTGCATTATTGAACACTTGAATAAGCTCAAGTAACTGTGTTTACAGAATTTGAGACTATATAAACTTTTGTGATAATTAAGTGTACAGTTTTATTCCTAGTGCCTGGTAATAGAATAAATCCTGCTATGTGAGATATTTCTAAAGCATGAATTAATTTTGAAATGATCTAATTATAGCAAAAGGATCCATTTCATCATGATGGAAATTCATCGATCAAAACGTAGTGTTATTATTAAATTGTCTGAGTACATTATGTTTAAACTCGATTTTTGGTTCTTAACATTCAATACGGACAATGTCATGTGGCAGAAATGAATTCAGAGCATCCAAATTACCCTTTTTTCCACTTTATTACTATGTTTCAGTCTTGTAAAAGTTAAATAAAGTATTATCATTAAGGCAAAGTGGGTTGTAGATGGGGAAAAGAACACTGCTTATTTCTTATGATTAGAAAAGAAGCACCAAAGCTCAAACACGATTAAGCTGTCTTATAAAGATAAACAGCTAGTGATGATCAAGGTATACTGGGTATTTGTCATGACTTCTATAATGTATAGATCTGTATAAGGACAAAAAAGTGTCAGATAATTATTAATTATAACTATCTGAATTCTGTTGAATTTAACAAAAATTTTAACAGAAGACGAAAAGGCGTTTGTGAGGGAAAAATTACAATTATTGAATGCGAAAAGCCGTCTATAAAATAAAAAGGGCGGAAAGCACCGGCGTTGGATGGCCTAACGGTGGAATTTATCACCAGTTTTGGCCAGTATTAAAAGATGTAATAGTTCAAGCGTTTAACAACAGTTATGACTTGGGGAAGTCTCCCGGAAAGTTTAAGATTAGCTGTGATTTCCTTAATATTCAAAAGAGGGATACTGAGAATTTAGAGAACTATCGCCCAATAAGTCTCACAAATGTTGACTATAAAATATTAACGACATGTCTTGCAAATAGAATTCAGAAGGTTATAAATAAATTAATTGATCCTGATCAAATTGCCTATATCATGGGTAGATTTATAGGTACTAACGTAAGGTTAGCGCAGGATGTTATAGAAAATTGCCAAGAGGGTATTCTTTTTTCTTCTCAGACTTTAAAAAAGCTTTTGATTCACTGTCTTGAAACTTCATATTTAAGTGTCTTTAAACGATATAACTTTGGTGAGTCAATGTTGAAATGGTTAAAGATTTTATATGTGAATACGGTAGCTACAAAGAACAATGGTTACTTCTCAGAGCAATTTGACAGTGAAAGGGGCTTGAGACAGGGTTGTTGTGTGTCATGTTTAATCTTTATACTATGTGTAGAGGTACTTGCAAATAAGATTAGAAATAATCCAAACATAAAAGGGTATTAAACTTCACACTAAATCAGTTAAATTATGTCAGTATGCAGATGATGCAACCTTCTTTTATGAAGGATGAAAATGATCTTCAATTGTGTATCAAAGAATATCTCAGACTTTGGTTTTGTGAGTGGTATGCAGTTAAATAAGAAAAAAATGTGAGGGTCTATTCATAGGCAGATTAAAAGACAGACAGCATAATTGTACACTTGCTGGTATTAATTGTCCACTATCACCTATTAGATGTCTAGGTATGTATGTAGGAAATGACAAGAGTGAATGTGATAGGCTCAATTAGGTCAAAAGAATTGGCAATTTGGAGCAACTACTGAATATATGGAAACAAAGACATTTAACTCTCTTTGGAAAGGTCCAAATAATCAAATCGTTTGCATTATGAAAATTAACATATGTAGCTTCATGTTGTACCATGCCTAATGATAAAACAATCAAATATATTAATAACATCCTTTATAAATTTCTATAAGTTGGAGAGAATTAAACGAAAATCAATCATCAATAAAACCCATTAGGTGGCCTAGGAATGATTGATATTAAAGCATATTTCCCTAGCAGTGAAAGCAGCTTGGGTGCCCTGATTACTAAAAAGGCAGAGGAGAACTGGACTGAATACCTCTGAAATTTATTAACAGATTAGGTAGAGGGGAATATATACTGAGAACTTTTACACATAGTAGTAAATTGTGTCCTTTAATTAATACATTACCTGAATTTTACTTGCAAATGGTTACATCCTTTAATAGAGCAAAAAGTAAACTATTGTATGAATAAAAACATTGGCTTGCTGGCACAACCACTGTTTGGAAACCATAATGTGACGGTCGAGGAGCCATACCCTGGCCACACCAAATGGATAGAATTCCGAGGCCTTGAATGTATAGGTAATTTGAAAGTTAGAAATGGCAAATTAGATGTGAACTATATAAACACTAGTTTTAAAACACAATATGCTTGCTGAAGTGAGAATATAATGCAAAGGCATTGCAACTATTAAATGCAATATTCCATGACAAAGAGGCACTATAGATATTACGGTCAGTGCAATATATTTTACTGTTAACACCCGGAAGTTTGAATCACACCGGAAATTTTTCTACTTTAGACCAGCTTATCCCTTTTTTTAAAGGGGACGTTAAAACCCCGGAGGAAATACACGGAAATTTTTCAAATTTGGACCAGGAAACCCTTTTACCAAATTTTCCCCCCCTTAACTTCCAAAAAAAACCCGTTTTCGGGGAAATTTAATTTTCCCCTTTTATTAAAAAGGCCTTAAAAAATTTTTTAACTGTTAAATACAAAATAATGTTTTTTGATAATAAAAATTTTCTTGGTGAATTTAATTTCCCTTAAAATTTTAAAACGGTTGAAGCCCATCAAATAAGGGGGTTTGAAAAAAACCCCTTTTTTGCCAAATAAAAAACAAACTAAAAGTGGAAAAAAAAGGAAATTTTACCCGGAAATTTTTTAAATTTAAAATTCTTTTCCAAAGAAAATTTAAAAATAAAAATGGGTAGAAAAACCCAAAAAGGAAATTTTTCCCGGGGTTTTTATTTTAAAAAAGGAGGGGCCCAAAAAAAAATTGATTTTTCCCAAAAAAGGGTTGGAAAAACTAGGCATTTTTCCTGGGTTTCACAAACCAAAAAGGGTTAAAAAAATGGCTTTGGTTTAAAATTT
>JAGTTF010000653.1:0-22547 GCA_019095985.1 Streblospio benedicti
CCAAAAGGGGGAAACCTTTGTTAAAGCGCTGGCACATCCCTGATCATAGCTGAGATGCTCAAAGCCTCAGGTGTAGAAGGTGCCCAGCTGATCCGCGACCTGATAGAGGCCATCATCCACTACGGAAAGCCCCTACTGACTGGGAAGAGAGCATCATTGTCTCTCTCTACAAGGGCAAGGGCGTTGCCACGAGCTGGAAACTACCGTGGCCTCAAGCTACTGAGCAGGTCATGAAGGTGCTAGAACGCTGCCGCGAGAGCATTCTCCAGTGCACATAAATGACATGCAGTTCGGTTTTCATGCCCGGCCGTGGTACAACCGACGCCATATTTATTGTGCGCCAGCTACAGGAAAGTTTCGGCCAAGAACAAAAGCTTCTCTACATGGCGCTTTGTCGACCTGAAAAAGGCCTTTGATCGTGTCCCCAGACGTGTCATCTGGTGGGCCCCTCCGCAAAGCTGGAGTCGAGGAGTGGCTAGTACTACTCATCCAGAGTATGTTACCGACAATGCCAGAAGCAGGGTGCGGGTTGGTCGCAACCTAAGTGACGACCCAGCGCAAGAGTGGGAGTGCATCAAGGCTCATGTCCAAGTCCCCTGCTGTTCATCACTGTGCTGGGAGGCACCCTCCCAAGAGTTCCCGCACGGGTTGCCCATGGAAGATGTCTGTACGCTGATGACCTGGTCATCATCTCCCACTCGCTGAGGAACTTCAAGCCAAGTTGGCACTCTGAAGACTGGCATGGAAGCCAAAGGGCCCGGTCAACATGGGGAAAACCAAGATCATGATATCAGGCTGGGGACTTAACGTGCTCCAGAAAACCGGCAAACACCCCTGTGCTGTGTGCCTCAGAGGAGTCGGCACAAATTCCATCCTCTGTACTGGCTGCTCCCCTGTTGGGTCCACAAGAAATGCAGTGGCATCACTGGCATATTGCTCCCCGACCCCACCTTCCGGTAACAGGTGCAGTGGTCTGGCTAGACCAATAGACAGCAGACCTTATGACTGAAGTGACAGTCGGCACAGAAAGACTGGAGGTGGTCCCATCCTTCTGTTACCTCGGGACACCCTGTCCTCTGGCGGCGGTTGTGAGCTTTTGCTTCCATCACTAGATGTCGCACAGCCTGGGGCAAATTCAATGAGCTCCTGCCCATCTCACCTCTCGCTCTATCCCCATCACTTCGAGAGGACTTGTATACAACTCTTGTGTCAGGAGCATCATGCTGTATGCAAGTGAGACCTGGGCCCCCGACCTCTTCTGTTCTGCATCGACTGCAACGCAATGACCGGGCCATGATCCGCTGGATGTGCGGCGTCACCACCAAGGATCAGGCCAGCTCTCAAGACCTACTCGGTAGGCTGCAACTGGATGACATAGTGAAGGTGCTCCGCACAAGGCGACTCAGATGGCACGGCCACATAGAGCGCAGTAATGGCTGGCTAAGAAGAGTACAGGATATTGACCCCGGTGGAGGCCGAAGCCGTGGCCGCCCAAATAAGACATGGGAGTGTCCATCTCAAACAGAATGAGCCGTTAATGATGACATAATTGCCTCATATTTTGGGTTAAGTTGTTATGACACGCTTCTTAGAATAGTAAGTGACTGACGTACACAGGCGTACAGAGAACGTACAAATGATAACGTGAAACGTACATTTCTGCAATAACTTTAACGCACTGCGCACTACGTAATTTTCAAACTACTATGTAAACAGCAGGAGGGAGATAGATCATGATCTACCTCCCTCTAGCCAGGGAGATAGATCAGATTGTCACATTTTTCTCAGCCAATCAGATTTCTCCATTTTTCTTCATCATGCGATATAAGGACTTAACGCGCAGACGATACTTACTATCTAGGTCGATTATCCGGGTTATCCAAAAGGTGCCCTGTTGCTGGGCGCTCGAGTTCTTATAGGGACCATTCCAAGGGCTTCCCCCAGGAGTGTCCAATTGTCACCTTGCATATAATTAACTGACCAATGAAAAAACAAGGACAAGACAATAAAATTTAACTATATAATTCAATTATGCAGGTGCAGACCCATTAAAATTCTTCCTGGATTACACAAGACTGGGTCACTGACCAGTCCCTCGCACCTGGGACAATTATGACGTCATATACAACCAATCACGTTGCTTGAAAGTGGAACAGCCTCACTTTGGAAATCTGGCGTCATTCTGAACATGGCAGCCATACCGGAAGTACCACAATTTTTAAGAGTTAATTTAGAATTACACCGTAAATACGTAGTTACTGGTCTAAACGATTAACCCTTCGGATAACACCATCGCTAGTTGAGTTTCCTACCGAGTTTGATCGATCCTCCTCACGTGAGTACCAATTTTTGTCAATTTTGAAAAAGAGTTAATTTAGAATTACACCGTCCATCAATTCAAGATATCTTTCCCAGACGCATATTTAATCCTGGTAATAAAAAATCGTGATTTTTTATGTCTTCTTCAAACAAAATATACTGTCTCATGGGCGCGGCCATTTTAAAACACCGATTCGTAACATATCAGTTTTGACACAACATACACCAGCCGGGATTTTGAAATCGATCCTGTAGAGTACACATGCGTGATTTAAATAATCGGATTTAGGAGCTTCATAGTAGCATTGCTGTATTTCGTCACTAGTCACTAATATTGCATATGTATTGTTGGCAACTGTGTTATTGTTGTACTGGTAACCATGCCTAAAAAAATTAAATGATATAATTTATAATCAAATGAATAAAAAAGCTGAGCATCGGAAGTGATGAAGATCTGGCCAGTACAGGACAGGTAAATGTAGAACGTGTTAGTGCAATTTCAGAAAAGTATATATTAAGTTTTTTTCCAAACCAAGGAATATCTCTGCAGATAATATAAGTGAACAAATAAGACAATTGCTACGGATGTTGATGTTGTCAAGCTCAAGGATGAGACAGATGCCAACTATGTTTGTTTTGTTGTTTAGAAAAAGAATAATTTGACAGTGAATTGATTTCTTGATTGCTCAATCTCGTATTATGTTAAAATTTCTATGCTGTGTGTTTGATAAGCACATTCATGAAATTTGTGTTCATTCACGCATTTCCAGTAGTGTAGCCGTTTACAGCGGACCAAACTCAACATGCATTCACTTCTGTTTCATATGCAGATTATTTCACTTCTAATTTCAAATTTAATCTTTAAATCTTAAATGCATAAATTTTATCTTTTAACAGCAGGAAATCGTTATCATTTAAGTAAAATGGATCCCATGTCAGAAAATTACGTTCAATACAGACTTCACTTAAAATCCCGACATTCACAAATTAAACAAGTACAAAAAACCCTTGGCTTATCTACTTACAGAACACATATTAATAAAACACATGGCATCAATACCAAATCATAGGCAGATCCAGGGTGTGTGCAGGGTCCGCACCCCTCTTTTTGGTGGAAATACCTTATTTTCGTAGGGTTTTTGGCATGTTCATGTTCATGACAGAAAATGTATTTGTGTAACATTGCTTAAGAGAATAGTTGTACAAAACTCATAGTCCTGCGGCAGAATGTTGAACGTCATTTTATCAAATAGTAGATGTTTTACGATTGATTATGGTAGAATAGACCTTCCTCATCACAAAACCACCGGATGCAGTTGAGGCATCCTTGGGGAAAAAATTTTTTATGGGGGAAATTCTAAATGGCCGGCGCGGGGTGTCGAGAAAATCAGTTTTAGCCTAGTTGACATAGGAACTTGATTTTGGTATCTAAAAGTATGTATTTCAGCATGTAGAATGCAATACACTTTACTGTATTATCATTCAGTCGCTCATTATCAAATAAAACTAGTATATCAGTTATAACTACTTTAGCCTTTTTTCTGTTAAAACTTGGGTACTTTTAGAATTGAAACGTCTGTTTTCGTGTACAATGTTATTTCTGACTACATCCATGGCCTTCAATTTTTTGCATAAATTATAAAACGCAAACTCTTAATGACTTGTAATATTAATAACATTGAAGGCATTCTTTAAACGTGGCTAAAACTCATATATCACATTTAAGGATCAGGAACTCAGCATTTTTTACCTTCAAATTCCTATGTAAAATGTGTAAATTTGTAATTTGGACCGTTTCGCATATATATAGGTGCTCAAATAATTGTTTCTTCTGCACAACGGCCAACCGAAATATGCGTACTTCAATTTTTCGAAATTCTAATGTGTGATTTCCAGCTCCTTAACTTTCGGAAACGTTAAATCTTCAAATTGTACGTTGTCATTTGTTTGATATTCAACAGATGGCAGCACGAGTACTATTCACTATTAGAAAGACTGTCATAGCGACACAATGCAAACAGAACAACACAATGGAAACAGTATTTTATACATTGAAGGTATTGACCGGTTGTGTTTTTAAACTCTGGACAGTCAGCAGTTAAGCAACATGTACGGTGTGTTTCCCAGTGTACTTATGGATTCATGTCTATCCCTCGCTCTCTGTGTTCTATCAAGCACGTTCCTACTATATTTGTCATTGTTAAAGACACTAAGCTTCCATTAACTACGACATCAGGCAGTTCTGATGGGACTCGAACTCACGACCCTGGTAGTGGCTGTTTTCAGCGGTTGTTGATTCATCTGACCATACGATAACGGTCAGAAAGCTATGAGTTCGATTCCCATTCGGATCATTGATATTTCAATAATGACTTCGCCGATGAAATACTTTTTGTAGAGTATGTACTACACTTATCTTATCAAGGTACTAAAACATGCCGTTTTATTTGATTTCAACTTACACCAATAACTTGAACAATCTCAATAAAAACATTCAAAAACATTTAAAATTTCATACAATGGTACATATCTGTACTATACTCCCCGCCTTCCCTACTCATACCAGACATTCCACACCGGTTTGGCCTTTTCTCCAAATGGGAACCATCTCCCAATATCTACTTATTTCTTGTATCATATATTTTCCTATATCCTTCATATTCGTTGTGTGCATGATTGTTTTGTAGGTGTTGTATATTTATCATTTATGAATGACTTGATTATATATGCACTGTAGTTACAATATTTACAGTGAAAAATCAATAGCAACCCTTCAAATAATTCACCAATAACAATAATTCAGCTGCCCACTTTAGGTATTTAGAAATGTCCGTAGCTTTTGATATATAAAACTCTAATTTTAAATGAGTAAGATGAGCTCTGGTTGAACTGCTCAGTGTTGAGAACCGGCAGATCATACGTGCATACATCACAGGCGGTCTCCTCCAGCAAGCTGTGATCTGCAGGAAGTGGAAAGCAAGAGATTATAAAACAAAGTGGAAAGCCAATGAGACTAATTCTTACGAATATACCAGGCAGGGGTAGACAAACTGTACAAACTGTCAAAGTAAAAATCCGATAAGAGCAAGTAAAATTTGAACTCAGAACTCTTCATTACACTCAAAGCCGAAAACACATCAATATATATACGACCAATAAGAAACAAATTGCATATGGCGTGGTAAGATTTGAAACAGATGTGTCATATTTTTAAAATTAATTGAATATCATCAGTACAATGAGTTATCGAACAACAATTCACACATCGGATATTACATAAACCGATTTTGTAACGATCTACGGATGGACAGGTCTACCAGAACCGCTTTTAACTCGATATTTAAGGCTGAAGTGGAGAATGTCAATGCTGTCATGTTTTTTTTTTTTTTTTTTTTTTTTTTGGGGGGGGGGCGTTTTGAACATAGAACATCAAAATTTAGAAGCCTGTTACATATTGGACATCCTTCAATGTAAGTGTTCCCATTTTGACAGTGGTAGTACAAGTCACATCATTTGAGCTAGGATGCCTACGTTTGGTCAGGATGACGCAGACTTCAACTTGACCAGTCGGGAGCTTAAAATTCAATACTCTTTTATCTCCAGAACCTGTGGGAACCCTGTTGAAAAAAATTTACTCACAAGTAATTTCAGTCAATGTCCCCAAGTAATTTCAATTAAAGAAACGCAGCCACTCGCCCAATGGCAGTTAAAAGTCCGTAAAATTATTGATCTCTTTGAACAGTGAAATCGGCCGGCGGTATTCTCTTTGATAAGCGCTGGCCTTTGAACTACCACCTGTCTTGAATAAGCGCCGGGTGAATGGCATGTTTTTAATTAATTGTAAAATGGAAGGTGTGGTGTTGTCATTTCTACGATAAAATTCTCTTACTGCTTTTTTCTTAGTTTCATATTTCCTTTTCTTTCTTGACCACATGGACTGGTCCAGCCTCTTTATAAGTTTTAAAATATGAAAATTTAAAATATTTAACATACGTTTTTGTTACAGATTTATATATCATGATAAAAATTCTTGGTTACATGAATATGTATTTTATTTGAAAATTAGACTGCTATAACTTTGATACAAGTCTGTCAAACATTGGGGGTTTTCTAACCCTGGTAAGGTGAAAAGTTGTAGAACTGATTCTTACTTGATGAACCCAAAAGTGCTTTGATCATGTGAAAGTGTAAGACCATTGGCCATCCTCATTTCTAATCTGGTCATTTTGCCCCCAAAAACGTTCCCACTTAAATGCCCAGGGGCATATATTGAAGAAATATGTCATGGTTTTGAGGGCCATATGCATGAATCAATGCCTGAATTTTGTGAACATTGCCCGAGCTGTCTACTGCCCCCTCACGTCTCACGTCTTTGTCCTTCCAGCCTGTGATGCGTCGGAGCCCGGAGGAGCGAGTGTTGGTTGTCACGGCGACGCCCTGGTCACTCCTGCCCCCCGGTCACTCCTGCCCCGCAGCATGCACCGTGGTCAGTATTGATTACCGTAATTCTTATGGACAACCATCCAATCGCCACAGTATACAGTATACCATATTAGATATAAAGGTTTAAGCAAATTCTCACCAATAGTAACCCTAGCATCCGAATTTGGTGAATTAAAGGGTTATCTGGCAGCCATCTTGTCCATGGCCCACATTTTTCTTAAAACCAACAGGTACAATTTTATTACTGTCAGGACGAACATGACATATTAAATAAGTAATTTATATGGATAATAACAGCAGCATAGACATATAAGCGTATGAAACATGACGTAGTTAATTGCCATTGTAGCCTGTAATTTATCCTTAAATATGGTCAAGTTTTGGTGTCATTCGGCTTTTGTAAGTGGAAAACAATATTACCTTTAGTGTCAAAATAAAGTCCATCGTAATTTCAAACTATCATTGCATTATTTTAGAAGTTTTGAGCCTAAACAAGAACATATATAACTTTAACAGTCACACACAATGGTTTAGTCTTGTAACGTTGGTTTGATATTATGCCAAAAGTACGTTTAATTACAGGGTCATAAAGGTGCCAGACAACCAGGCAGTAAGTCTAAAGACCTGCAGGCCCAATAGCAATCTTGCCAGCCTCGGCCACCGGGCAGGCAGCCATTTATTTTACCTTTTATGTTATCACTGACAAAAATTGGAAAGTAGCCCAAATTGGCCAAAAGGGCCAGAATTTTAAAATCTTCACTGGCCCTTCTGATACATTACTGGCCCTGCAAGTGCCAATGGTAAGGTGTAAAACATTGCTTGTAGTCTGGGGGCATTATCCCCCCTCAGAATCTTCCTGAATTTATTTACAAGATTTATACAACTGTCAACTGTCATTTATCCTGTATGGCATAGTGAAGGTGAAAAAGATCAAGCTCTTTAATGGGAGTGGGGGTTCTGCAAAATTTGAGAATGTTTTGAGGGCCAAATTTTATGTTTGCCACCGGGCCATCATCTGAGAAACATTACTGGCATCTAGCCTCGGGTTGTTTCAAGAGTTATGTCAGTCACTGGGTTGTGGCCAAACCAGGCCGTAGACACCAGGGCTGCTAATTTGAAAAACTCCTACAGGCACCTCAGTAAGTTCAGGTAATGCCAACCCAAGCCCAGTGACTTTTGATGTATATTTAAAAAGGAGCCCATTTGGCTGCCTTTGCCCAATTTTATTTCTGCCAAAGGTACATTTTAAATAAGTAATTTTTTGGATAATAGACAATACATAGACATAGCCTGCAGGCCCAATAGTTAATTGACCTGTGGGCAGGCTAAATTTCCCACGCTAAAATGGTCACAAAAATTGGGTGTATTTTTGGGCTAGGAATAAGCTAGAATTTTAAAACCTTCACTGTCAAAATAAAGTCCATTCTGGTAGATAATTTCAAGATATAGTTCATTGTTGGGGAAGTTTCCCAGCCTAAACAAGAATTTATTTGGGCCCAATACAAAATGGACCAATGGTTTTGACCTTGTCCTGTTGGTTTAGTGAAGGTAGTTATTTTTCATATTACTAGTTTCAAAAACCCACGACCTTCGCGAAGTTGATCCTTGAATGAGTTTATCGTGTTGGTAATTATGTAGATTTAATATTCTCATAACATTCATAACACAAAGAATTTCTAATTTTTGGAACTGTTGTATCCTATAGATCCTGTGTAGTCTACAATGCAGTAGCAGACGAAACTGTCAAACAATTAGAAATTCTTTGTGTTGTGAAAGACGAAAATAATAAATCTAATATTCTAAAGTTGATGTTTAGGAATTATGATCCGCGAATTCACTTGACATTTTTGTGACAAGTATTTTATTTTAGCCGTAAAACTTGCTGTGTAAGTTATCATAAGTAAAATCGTGTAGTGAACCAACAAGAAGGATGAAAATTACAATCTCAAATGAGGGTTTGGAAAGAAGACTAAAATTACGCCATTATACAAGTTAAATATGAAAATTTAAAATATTTAACATACGTTTTTGTTACAGATTTATATATCATGATAAAAATTCTTGGCTACATGAATATGTATTTTATTTGAAAATTAGACTGCTATAACTTTGATACAAGTCTGTCAAACATTGGGGGTTTTCTAACCCTGACAAGGTGAAACGTTGTAGAACTGATTCTTACTTGATGAACCCAAAAGTGCTTTGATCATGTGAAAGTGTAAGACCATTGGCCATCCTCATTTCTAATGTGGTCATTTTGCCCCCCAAAACGTTCCCACTTAAATGCCCAGGGGCATATATTGAAGAAATATGTCATGGTTTTGAGGGCCATATGCATGAATCAATGCCTGAATTTTGTGAACATTGCCCGAGCTGTCTACTGCCCCCTCACGTCTCACGTCTCTGTCCTTCCAGCCTGTGATGCGTCGGAGCCCGGAGGAGCGAGTGTTGGTCACGGCGACGCCCCGGTCACTCCTGCCCCGCAGCATGCACCGTGGTCAGTATTGATTACCGTATACAACCATCCAATCGCCCAGGGCCCTGAATTTTTTTCAAACTGGGGGTGGGCTGTTACAACCCCGTAATTTTATGGACATTTAAGAAAAGGAGGGGAGGGCTGTTACATGAGGGTGGGCACCAGTATACAAGCATATAGATATAAAGTTAACCAAATTCTCACCAATAGTAACTAACTAGTTCACCAAAATCGATATATTGACGAATTTGGTGAATTAAAGGGTTATCTGGCAGCCATCTTGTCCATGGCTTTTATGTGGCTGGCACATTTTTCTTAAACTTGGACAAAAACAACATTTGAGCCAATTTTGGTGTCATCAAAAAGTTTAGGTGGTGGTGGTGGTTGGTTGGACACCTTCCTAATACCCAGCCAGCCCACCAAGACATATACAATTTTATTACTGGCAGGACCGAACATGACAAGTAATTTATGATAATAACAGCAGCATAGACATTAGCGTATTGTTAATTGCCATTGTAGCCTGTAATTTATCCTTAAATATGGTCAATTTTTGGTGTCATTCGGCTTTTGTAAGTGGAAAACAATATTACCTTTAGTGTCAAAATAAAGTCCATCGTAATTTCAAACTATCATTGCATTATTTTAGAAGTTTTGAGCCTAAACAAGAACATATATAACTTTAACAGTCACACACAATGGTTTAGTCTTGTAACGTTGGTTTCCTAGCTAGTTAACTAGCATCTGTCTGCCAACGCATACCAAGTTAGGCTAGTCATAACGCTACTTTCATTGTTCTAACGTGACCTTCATACAGTCAGTCAACAAAGAGCAAACTTGCCAGCCTCGACCACCGGGCAGGCAGCCATCCTTGAAATGCTAGTTATCACTGACAAAAAATTGGGAAGTAGTCCAAATTGGCTAGAAGGGCCAGAATTTTAAAATCTTCACTGGCCCTTCTGATACATTACTGGCCCTGAATTGCCGAAGGTGCAAAGCATTGCTTGGGAGTGGGGGCATCCTCCAGAATCTTCCTGAATTTATTTAAAAGATTTATACAACTGTCAACTGTCACCATATCCTGTTGGCATAGTGAAGGTAGACAAGATCAAGCTCTTATT
This sequence comes from Streblospio benedicti, assembly GCA_019095985.1. NCBI lineage: Eukaryota > Metazoa > Annelida > Polychaeta > Spionida > Spionidae > Streblospio > Streblospio benedicti. The sequence continues at coordinate 10,360 of JAGTTF010000653.1, forward strand.
GAAATGGGAATGGGGGTTCTGCAAAATCGAATGCATTTTTCTGCCAAATTTTTATGTTTGCCATAAGGCCATCATCTGAGAAACATTACTGGCCCTTCATTGTAACAGCCTCGGGATGAATGGGCCAGTGCCAAATTAATTTGGAAAAAGAAGACCAGGTTGCGCCCATTACCAGGCAAGCACAAATTTCAAATGTCCTGGTCCTCCTTCACCAGCGGCTGCAAGTTCAATAATTCGCCCACGGTAATTTCGGCCCAAGTAATAACAGCCCAGAATTATTTTGGCCCGTAATTTTGGCCCAAAAAAAAGTTCTGTTTGAGGTAAATTTGGCCCAAGTATTTTTGGACAATACATTGGGAGAAAGAATTATTACCTGTAGGTTAAATTTAGATATTTAAGGTAATTCTAAGGCACAAATATTTTTGGCCTAGAATACTGTTATGTATAATTTTTTTCACTGTAACATATTATTGTCGATAATTTCGACCCAGATATAGTTCTGTGCGGACGTCATTTTAAAATACAGTTTATTTTCGCCCAATTAATAAAATCGACCCATATTATTGACCTGTTGGTCTAAAAAATTAAAAGCACACATTTTCGGCCCAGGAATCGACTATGTATGTTTGCATTGGCATCTATGTGATGTTTTATGTAGATATTTTTAGTACTGTTGTATCCTATAGATCCTGTGTAGTCCACAATGCAGTAGCAGACGAAACTGTCAAACAATTAGAAATTCTTTGTGTTGTGAAAGACGAAAATAATAAATCTAATATTCTAAAGTTGATGTTTAGGAATTATGATCCGCGAATTCACTTGACATTTTTGTGACAAGTATTTTATTTTAGCCGTAAAACTTGCTGTGTAAGTTATCATAAGTAAAATCGTGTAGTGAACCAACAAGAAGGATGAAAATTACAATCTCAAATGAGGGTTTGGAAAGAAGACTAAAATTACGCCATTATACAAGTTTGTTTGTAGTGTATGTCTTATAAATCTATAGCAAATTCATTTCAACAACTACAATAGTTAGAAATGAATAGTTACTTCTAAATTTTTACCAAAAATATATTAATGGTTAAACATTCTCCAGAAATGTAACTTAAAGTGATAACAATTGCAAAAAAATTTCAATAATATATAATTACTTAGATTGGAGTTAGTAAGGCATGTTTACTCGATTTGATGATTTTGTCGTTTTTGTCAATTTTAGGGGTTGGGGAAACTTAAGCCTTTACTGTTGCTACATGTTTTACTCTTACATATTCTATTGTATATCATATGAAAGATAACAGCATGTGAAAGTTTTTCAAATACATAATTAATGCTTTTTCTCAATAATAAAGCAGTAAAATTGTTAACAAACTTCACATTTTGAGTGAAGTCTCAGATCATTTTTACGTAAAATGGCCAATGATTCATTGAATACGCGCCATCTTCCATGTTTAGTCAATATCTTGCAACATAAAGTTATTGCAAATACTGTTCGGAATAATACATATGAGTTTGGTGTTCCTTGATTGTAAAATATGAGTTCTAGCTGTCAATTAATAGAATCTGGACTCTTGCAATTTTGAGACCTTGCAAAATCATCTAAAATTGAGTTTAAAAAATATCCGCAAGGTATATTTTGGTATACTTCTGGAAAAACATGGCAGAGAGTGTGTCTAACAATGTCCCACCTTCATCTGCTTTAAAGCAATTAGTTCTACGTTAGGCCCCTGCAGGAGCTAAAATGATTTGCCTATAAGTCAACAGGACTCGGCAAAGTCAAGTGTGGTCTCTGTAGAGAATGGCGTGGATATATTGTTAATAACATTTTTTAGTAGAAACTTGTTTTCAGAACACTATGAACACTACCTATATAATAAGACCAATTTTCCAAGCCCCAAATCTCCATAAAAATACCACCTCTGTATTGAGACCACTTCTGGTCAGGCCCCCATCGTCGGTTTTATCATTTACACTGTCCATGATCATAACCTACATTGTACATATTAGCAAGTTTGTGACAATAAAAATGACCCTTTAGATTAAACAGTGAAAGTGATACTTTTATTATCAGCACCGAACACATACAGCGAAACCTTCAACTACGACCACATCTCTACGGAGACCACCTGTATAATTTGACCATTTCTCATGATCCCAAACCTTCCTAAACATACAACTGCGAACATCCATAATGAGAGTATTTCTCTATTGAGACCACTTGAGTGCCTGAGTGGTCTTAACACAGAGGTTGTACTTTATAGTAGCTGCTAAATACAAACACAATATTTAAGCATTTATCAAGACCGTAATGTTATTAACTATTGAAAACGGATACAGATTTGATAACAGCCTTATCATCTCTCTGATCTTCCGGCTTTAGTACTGTGTGTTTTGCCATCGATTCTCGCATGCTGATGAAGTGTAGATCTCGTAAAAACCTGAACTATGAACTGTACACTTTTAAATATTTGCTCGCATTGAAGGTGAAGCTGGATAAAAAAACAAATCGCATTAGAGTTTCTACTTATGAAATGATCTACTTCGTTAGAGACACGGATATAAGCATCATGCTTCATGAGGATTACGTGTTAAACTATTGAACCCTATGGTGTGTTAAAGCACGCGATTCCGAAACCATATAGATCAGGACTAGTGAATCATGTTGGAATTAAAAATCATTCTATCATTCCATGCATAAATCATTGGAAATACTGCATTCTGAGTAGTCCAAAACTGTACTCAATTATATGATTGAGCTCGCTAAATTTTGCACGCTTTTGACCATAATATACAATATGTACAACATAGTCCTATTTGTGACGTTCAGATAATGTTGTCACACTATCAGGGTTCCACTGATATGGCTCTCGTGAATATCGTACACAAAACAAGTTATTTTGAGGACATGATAGAATGATAAATGGTATATTGAGCATTCAATTATTGTGTCATCGTAAAATTGAGCATGCTTAGGTGTGATTTTCCTGAATAAAGCGAGTGTCAATCACACCTCAACATGCTCAATTTTACTGTTGATGTGACAATTTTGTGCTCAAATTCTACATCATTTATGGTGATAAAAGTTTCCAAATACGGTCACGGTACAGTGATTATTGAACGTAACGATCTGGAGGAGATTTGTGAGGACAGTGAGCATGGTGAAAGCACTCATCAGGAGGTTCAGTATGTATCTCATATGAAAAATATGTTGATTGCAATAATACATATCTCTGTTTTCTTTCATGAGATTAAGCCAACTAATATTCATAAGTTTTTCAACAGAAAAGATTTTCAGCCATTCTTGGCTGCACTCTGAGAAAATCGTAATTTTGACCCAGTGAGCTCGAAATCTTAAGATTGTCAAAATCAATGAATCAAATCCTAAGTTTATTTTGACAGGCCCTAATTATTCCTCATTCAGAGGGTGTGGCCTGGCTGCCCAGTCTCCATCTCAACCATCCCATCCTCTCCAAGCTTGCCAGTCATTAGGATCTATCAGATCCATGCCCAAACGTTCACAATCTTTCTGCACGATCGCAGCCCAAGTCTGTTTTGGTCTTCTATTGCCTGTTCTCTTGCAGTATTTTATTCTTTTACCTCGCTATTAATACTGCAATAAAGCATATCTCACTTAGAAAAAGAAAAGGATTCCAATGACATCGCCTTCTCTATGACACAATAAATGACCTCGTCTCTACTTGATTCTTTATGTCCAGTTTTTATCACCAGCCGCCTGATCGACTGTAATTTATACATAAAGCCGCTCTGTTGACGAGCTCTCCACAAAATATACGAGCGATCAATGTCGCGCCACAGACAGATTTATGACATGTTCATCATTAACATTATTGCAATGACAACAACACCTCACCCAACCAAAGGTTAGAGATGCAGTAGAACCCCTGTATTAGGGCCCCCTGCTAGCTTAAAGTGGTCTCTATAGAGAGGTGGTCTCTATGGAGGAGGATGGTGGTCTTCTTATCAAGCATTGAGACTGTGAAAAATGGTCTTATTATGACTTTTTTGTGGACGTGGTCTCATATTCTAAGTGCACAGCTGAAGAGACCGAGTCTAGCTTTGAAATTGATAAAATATTAGAGCAGATCCATGTACTATCAGTATGTTATCATGCACAGTGGCTCTTTCATTTAGAGGTCAGTGTGATTAAACATCTACTCCGACTCTCAAAGTGAAAGCAACAACAAGCATCATACATAATCATGCAAAGTAGCACTGTTGACTGTTGAGACAACAGTGAAATGTTTAGAAGGTACAAAAGCATGGTTCTGGCAATCTATTTGATTAATATGTCAATACCAGAATTTACTAATAGTTGCCTTGATTCAAGGAAACATCTTACAGTTTGCCCGTTCTCATCAGTACAGTCACGGTGACTGCGATATTCATGTTTCAAGAGGCTTTTCAATCACTTCTGATGCTGTGGCTGGGTTCAGGCGTGAAAGTCACACAATAATGATAAACCAGATCTTTATCATGCTGGTCCATTATAAACATGCAGCCAGCGGCGAAGTGAAAGCCCCGGTCTCACAGTCACAAATGTCCATCTCCGAAGTTTTATTCGGTAGTAGAGTTGAGAAATGCACTAGAAACATATGATTCAAAGGTTCAAAAACTCATCTGTGACAACACAATATGCAAATTAACATTGGCTAAAATATCTAGATGCATTCGGCTTCAATATTGGGGACTGCCTGATCCTGCCGTCAGTGGCAAATTGATAATGTATTTCATTACAAATAAAACACATATGTAACGCGGAAGTAATGAAGTAGTGAATGTTGATATTGTTGTATAGGATTGACAAATCATTGAAGCACTGAGTTATAGACTTTAGGCATGCCACATTTTTTTACAATGAATGCCATGTTTCGTCTGTTTGGGTGTGGAGCTGATTATCAATACCTTGTGAATTGGCAGAAAAAAATGAGGATGTATTTCGTACTTTTTTGAAACTTTTGGACTGCTGAGATAATAGAAGACTATGTATTCAAAATTGTTTTTATTGAGGTATGTACATGTAGTTGATCTTAACACCACCTGTTATTGTATGCCACTAATCATGAACCCTGAGAAGAGGGGAGTATATAGCCCTGATGAAAATCCATTCATCAACAATTTTTTCCTAAATCACCAGTCACCAATACATTTCATTGTCTTTCACCAATAATCAGGAATGGTAATTGAATAGGTTGCATCACATTTCACACACTTAAATACACACAGCTCACAATTCACAATCTAGATTTATAGTAAATCACCAATCACATTTTGCTATATGACCCCCTCTGAGAAGTTACAGTACAAATATGGACTGTCCTGAATCACAAGTCACAACGTACACGCCGCTCACTTGTCCATAATGAAAAGGAGAAATATCCACAAGTTCATGTTATGAGGAAAAAAGTGTTCAGATTATGATTATTGAGTGTTTGAATTAACCAAAAAGTGAGTGATGAAAATTACCCAATACATTCCTCGTTATCATTCATTATAACTTTATGAAGATTATACATCCATATATATGAATATATAATTATACATGAATATTACAAAATCTAAATAGCTGGATAAAAACTCACACAGACATTTCTATTATGCTTTCTTATCTTTACCAGGAGAACATTAACATCACATCAGTTTCTGTTCATTTATACAGCACAGATGTGATTGGCCTCTATGGTTTGATCTGGTTTAGAAGGAGACATTTCACATACCCAGTAACTCGCCCATCTTACTGCCATGTCATCACCTGAGCTTCATCACACCAATCATATGACATTATGGAAAAAACATGTTGGATGTCATATGAAACATCCGCGTAATTGCGTTTTAAATCCAGTTGTTCATGTATGTTTCTTTTTTAAGTTTGACCGATGTTCTTACCGTTTTCTCTCTCTCAGGTTCTCTGAGTCGGAGTCTGTCCACATCGGGTGAGTCCAAGTCGGTGGCCGAGGGGGGCAGGTCAGACCAGTCCAAGTCTGAGGATGAGGGGGAGGAGGAGGAGGACGAACAGACAGACGACGCGGCGGGCGGCAACGCCGTGGAGGGGTGAGTGTTATGTCATTAGGGGACATTGTGCATAAAAACTAAAAAGATTTCTTTGGCAAGTTGTTTTTAGCAATGTTTTTTTTTACAAAAAGTTGTAATTTTAAGTTTTATTGCAAAAATGTAATTTGTGATTAATAGTTCAATTTTAAGTTTGATAAACCTTAAACATGACCACAATGTCGAAAATATTTAATCAAAATGTGTAAAATGTGAATGAATCATTAAGGAAGTTGATTCTATCTTTTATAATAAAGCATAAACAGTTCAAATTGAGGTATTACTAAATTCCAATCGGGGTTTAGATGGAAAAATCATTAATGCAAGTTTAGGCGTTTCCAAGACTATATTTTTACATCAGGATTACAATATTTTAGCTTTTGATAGGGTCCAAATTTGTTGTTACTATACACAGTTGACATTTGCAATGTGACGCGGCGTGCCCTTTAGCATAATCTGTTCACATCGACGGTGACATCGCACTAAACGCCCCATAAACCCGCGCGTTGTCACATATCAACGTCTCACGAAGAGCAAAGTCGTAAATACACGATGTTTACGGTCCTTTTGAACTTTCAGTGATGAGCCTAAAAACCCGAAGCTGAAGCGTAAGAAAGTGCTGAAGGGACGGCGGCACCACACACTGCCGGACGAGAGTGCTCACATAAATACACCCAGACAACCTTCCACAATAACTAGACAGCCGAACGAAATCCGTGACTGAATGTGATTCCGATAATGTCGTTTTAAACATTTTCATCATTGAAACATCATTGAAATTTTTATATAATAAAATGTACTCGATATCAACATCAACATAGATGTTCAATATATCTTCAGTGCATCAGTGTGAAATATTTAAAACTACACTATCGGAATAACGTTCATTCGTGGATTTTCGTTTGGATATCTACATTATTTTGAAGAGAGTCTTGATGCACCATGTTGGATGGTTTACTAACTGAATAATTTCTGCTCACAAGCATCTGATAGTGACGTATTTGAAGTTTCCATGATGGTTCATAATGTTGTCACCGGGAGTGTGTTTGCTGTTTTTGTCACATCGGAAGCGAACGAAGCAATGAAGTAAAAACAAACAGCTTTTTATAGACTGTCAGGGCTGTAGCCAGGATTGTGAATGATAGGAGGCAAAATATGTTTGGCAAGGATGCCGGCAAACAGCTTTTCTAGGGAGTTTCGGGGCATGCTCCCCTAGAAACTTCTGTAACTTTGAACCCTTTTTTCAAAGCAGAGAAGTAATTCTGAAAACAAATATCGTAAAACTCTGTTTCAATCAGGGTTTGCCAAAAACAATCCCCCAAAACATAGAAGGCAGTTGCCTTCCTTGCCTCATATGAAGCTACGGCCCTGAAAGTACATTTGTAAATGTCTTTGTTTAGGTTCATTTGTTTATTATTGCAGTGCTTATTTACTAACATGAAATGATCAGGATGCTAGTGCAGGGGCCTCTTTGCATAATTACCTATACTAGTATACTAGTTAAGGATGTGAAAACCTATTTATGACGACTGTACTGACGAAGCAGTTCGCATTATGTTTATTGTCTGCCACTCATCTGTAAATAGCATGTGATAATAAGTTTTGTAATTTGCTAATATTAACACCTTTATCTATATTAATCATGTGTTGACTTATTCAAGAGGATTTTGCTTTACAAATATACCTAATCAATAGGCCTAACAATTATTCGTCATTACAAGTACAAAATCTTGATAAGTTACAAAATGAAAGTTGGTTCCCACTTTGACATATTTTGCACCATTGATGTTCGTTTAAGTGGGGAAAGAATAGGAACGTAGAGTTTTAGAGTCAGTCTAATTTGCTGCTCTATTTGCAAATACGCATTATTTTGTTGATCACAAACTATAGAAGCACTCTGTGAAGTCATTCTATGCTAGACAGCGGCGATGACTTTATTGCTTAACCTCTGGCCATATGAAGCCCCAGAAGCCCTTAACCCATAAATAACTGTCGATTCAGGTGATTCTAGGAAAGGGAACGTCCACGAAGAAAGTTGTTATTACTTTTTACGTCCAAGACAATAATTTTGCGGTGCCTCCATGAATGGTTATTTCGTAAAATATATTGACATGTGTATGCAGAAACGCATCCCTGTTTGTATTTTTTACGCATAGTAAAAGCATTATGGTTTTATCTGCCTTTAAATCATTTCCAACAATGGACCATCGGCGCTCGCTATTCAAGATGAATGGTCCCCCGTTCTAAATGTCCGGAAATTAAGATGATGCTGCAAAACTCACATTAGGAGCAAATGTTTGACTCTGATTTTGATGAGAAGTGAGTTTTAAATAAGTCTACCTGTAACATCTTTTAACATCCCGAATATTAACGTGAGGCAGAACCCAACATTTTACATTTCCATATGTCTGTGGCAGGTATTTACATGGAAGGGGAGGGGGGGGTGTAATAAGTGTTAATTGTAATTGTTAAATACGCAGGCCTAATTTAGTGATATCATTTCAATATTTTCCAGGCAATTTTTTACCCTATTATCTAAGTATTTAGTTCATGTTTGTGTTACATTTTTTATTGTTTTTCTCCATGTCACATTGGTTTAATAAAATCATAATTTGTATATCTGTACATAAGATTATCTAACATTTATTGTTTTGTTTTTGCAAACCTTAACACAACGGTTTCATGCATGTTGTTATTGTTAATATCCGTTGTTTATGCATGCGTTTCTGACTTTCTCCTGCTAGGAAACCCCCCGGCCACAGCGCAGCCTATCAGAGCCCTGCGTCAGTCACCATAGCAACGCCTCCCAGCCGACCCTTGACCTCATTGACGAGGTCGACTCCGCCCTGTCCGGGTTCAATGCCATGATTGACAGCTACTCCAACCAATCAGAGCCTGCCAATTTGAATGACTCGGACTCTGAGACATCGACCAATCGGGCGGCAGCTGGCAAGTCACATGACCACAAATATGCAAATGAGGATGGGTCACATGTCCTGATAGATGGAGCGTGGGTGGACAAAAATGATTCAGAAAAAATTCAGAAAAAAGAGGCGAAGAAAACTGGAAAGTCGCTACCAAAACGGAAAGAAAATGTCAGCCAACTAAAGGTGACGAAAATACAGAGTTTCTTCAAATTATTCAAAATGCATATTTGTCTTTTTTGACATCCAGAGAAGAGATTACAATCATTTTTCTTTAAATTTTACAATATTTATGAAATTTTTGTATGCGAATGGATTTAGTTTTAACGCATGTTTTAAGAGGTCATTAATATTTGTTTGTTTGTTGCATTAGTAACAGCATGTGGGTTTTTTCATTGTTTTGCATGAAAAACTAAATATCGTCTATTCACAAACACTGTGTACATATTGAGCATCTAATCGTACATTATGAAAAACAGGAAGTGTGAAAAGTGACCACCTCTATGAATGCCCCTTGCGGTCAGTCCCCTGGGTGGTCTTAATAGAGCGGTTCTACTGAACCTACTTAACCAAAATCCCGCTCCATAATTTAATGCACATATTCATAATGGCCTCCAAATAAGACGAGTTCTTTTTTTGGACCACCTCTATAATAAGACCAGTTCTCACACAAACCACTGTACAGAGAAGGGGGATTGTAAGGGTTTCCAAATCCCACATCCCACATCTTTTACCACATCTCATACATTTTCAGCCTTTTTTCCCACATCCTACTTACTTGACATCTAATAACGACCAAAAGACCATCACGAATAAAGAGACCACCTGTGTATTGAGTTCCAGTCAATCTAGAGAGGTTCACTATAACAACCATGTGTGTTCCAGAACACGCTGGGCCACGAATACTTCACCCTGCAGTTCGACACCCACGGCCCAGACGACGACGAGGTCGTGCCCGCAGTCAAAGGTCAGTACGAGGTCGTCAAAGGTCAGTATGAGGTCGTCAAAGGTCAGTACGAGGTCATCAAAGGTCAGTACGAGGTCGTCAAAGGTCAGTATGAGGTCATCAAAGGTCACTATGAGGTCGTCAAAGGTCAGTATGAGGTCATCAAAGGTCAATATGAGGTTGTCAAAGGTCAGTATGAGGTCATCAAAGGTCACTATGAGGTCGTCAAAGGTCAGTATGAGGTCATCAAAGGTCAGTATGAGGTCGACAAAGGTCAGTATGAGGTCATCAAAGGTCAGTACAAAGTTGTGCCCATGGTCAAAGGTCGGTCTGATAGCATTTATTCCTGTTTTTGGGTCAGTTACATCAAGCAACAGTTGAGTTGCAGGAAAGATCTCCTTTCTTGATGCATTTGACATGAAACATTTACATGATTTAGAGAAGGAAAAGCTTAACAAGATTTTAGTTAAGAACAGAGATGTGGTTGCAACATCCATAATAGAGATGGTTTGCGGTTTGGAACGAAGTATGATTAATCAAAATATTTAATTAAACAGGATAACAGATAAAAGTCAAAATACATTGAGCTTTCGGCAAACTCTCTTGCCTTGATCACAACCGAATGACGTCATAAGTCGTCACTGTTGGCGCGGGGGAGTTCCCAGCTGCATGTCCCCCCCCCCCTTGAAGGGTCAACACGTTGTTCCATATGGAAGGAAGGGTGTGTCTGCCTCCATCTCTATTGAGTGAAGGTCTCAGTCTCCGTATCTGAATCGCTTCCTTTACTCCACGCTCGAAGTACTTAGATTCAACACAAAGGATTTTTGTATCCTCAATTGAAATGTCATGACCCTCCTGGTCAGAGTGCAAGTGGCGAGATACTTCCGACCCCGTGGAACTTGGGCGTCTGTGTTCCATGAATCTGGCTTTCAGGGATCGTTCTGTCTCCCCCAACATAGGACGCATCACAGTCATTACACTTGATCTGGTATACCGGACCAATCACTCTCTGCTTGTCTATGGGATCCTTTGGTCTTACCAACAACTGTCTAAGAGTGTTCACTGGTTTGAAAAATGCCTGGACGTTGTATCTATGAAACACCCTCCTTATGTGTTCTGACACACCCTTGACATAGGGTATAACTACTGGGGGCGTCCTCTTTTTGCTCAACCTGGGCATTGTCCTTAGACGAGGTACTTTCGTCCCTGCTTAACTTCTTACTAGACAACACATTCTCCGGGTATCCATTCATTTTCAAAACCTTTCCTAAGTGTCTTTTCTCATTTTCGCACTCCAACGGGTACACTACGCAATCAGCCCTATGCATCAAGGTGTTACCACTCCTATCTTGTGTTCCACCGGGTGGTTGCTCCCAAAGTTCAGATACTGATCTGTATGACGTCGACTTTCTGAAAACTCTTGTGCGTAGGGACACGTCTTCATTTACCAGGATGAGAGTGTCAGAAAGGTGATCTCTCACCATTCACTAAGCTTTCTCCCTCCGTGGACGACTTATGCCAACAGTCATGACGTCATTCGGTTGTGATCAAGGCAAGAGAGTTTGCCGAAAGCTCAATGTATTTTGACTTTTATCTGTTATCCTGTTTAAGAAATAAACCAATATATCTATCAGCTGATGTCTGATTTATCCAAACGAAGTGAGGGTAAACAGACGTCAGCATGCTCAATTTACAGATTGACCCGACAATGGAGTGGTCAAATACCATTCTATCATGACTAAAATCCACACTAAATGAGTGTATGATTCATTTTTATTTTAAAATAAATCATATCATAACGTTCTCATTGTCATTTTGACCATGCGACGTCACCTGCTGTATAGAAAATGTGACGGTACTAGTCTAGTTTAGAGACCAACTTTTGATCCTTTATGATAAGACGAGTTAGCCGTAGTAAATTCCTAACCAATGCGTTTAAATCATATTTCAAGCATATATATACAACGTTGATTTTCACAAATATAGTGGTGGATAAAAAAGCATTAGGCAGCTAATTCTCCATTCAGAGACTACAATGAACGTTAGTAAAAAGACCATCTCTCTTTTGCGACCACTCGAAGCCAGTCCCTGGGTGGTCTTGATACAGAGGTTCTACTGTAGGTTCTAGATGAACAACATTGTCAGTATTGGGGGAATCACGGTCACTTGGTGGTCTAATAAGAGGGGACTGTTTGAACCTTTAAATTTTTTTGGTTTTTTGTTTAATACAGTTGTATAAATACGTACTTTTTTTT
>JAGTTF010000654.1:0-12698 GCA_019095985.1 Streblospio benedicti
ATATTTGTGAATTATTCTTCTTCAATTGAACTGTTAGTAGAATGAAGCATGTGCTTAAAAAATTCTAATATTCCTGTATATTTTTTAATGTTAGAATGATGTGACGTTTGAAATAATCAGTGCAGAATTCACAGTGACAACTTAAATACGAGACTGCCTATATATGTTCATATGTAAACAAAGTGGAGTCGGTCGCGGCACCGGCATGACCTGAGATGGTCGCTGGGCGCGCTCTGTGCTGATTCGCAATGCTACTAGCCCGAAACTAGGGATGCGACCGGCGGCTGACTCCCTTGACGATGTTGGTTCCCCTTACTACTCCTCGTTGTGTTAACTGGTACCCCACGTACAGGCCACCATCCAGCGTACTGGGCGAGTGCCTGGTGAATAACAAGCCGGATTTGACCCGGTGCTGACACGCAGCGATCAGGGCATCCCTTTACGACCCCCACGTGGTCCCAGGCGCGAGAGGAGGGGGGTTCGCCACCGGCTAGCCCCGTCAGATAGTAAAAGAAGGCCTATTCCCAAAGGAATAGGTTACCCCATTGCTATCCGACTAGCGTCTACAAGGAAACTGAGGCCCCTAATGGCCCAAGTCTCAGTACTGTAGTGTACTGAGTCCTTAATCCTACAGTGGGCTTTATTATGATGGCTACATCGCTGACACCATAGTCGCAGAGTATAATAATGCACGATTGTAATGAACATCGTCGGTAGCCCCAAATAATGTATTGTAGGATTTGTGTACAACATAGAACCGGCTGATACCAGTTTATGGTCTTTGTTCATTCACCAATATAAAGCCATGCATTATTGACTGTATTTATTCTACACCTTGCACGGATATGTATTGCTACATAACCTATGTCGCACCAATAAACTTTGCACCTGTATATACGTTATAAGACTTCTTTACCACACTGGATACAACACATAACATGGTGGCAGCGTAAAAAAGGACCCAAGGACCTCTTGTGAAAACTGTGAGTACGAATTTGGCAAATTAACGTTCATAAGTCTTGTGAAATTATACTCGAATGCCATTTTGCTACTGAGAACTGTGTCGGAATTGGGTGATATGTTTGGCTATGTTACTCCAAATTGAAAAGCTTTCTGTGTGTTGCAAAATTACTATAAATATAAATCAAATGTGTTGTGTGTGGTATAAGGAGAACAAGTGATGATTTTAGTAAACTTTATTAGATTTTAACGTATGTACATGATTTAATTGCTGGTATGTAATAGTGCGGTGCGCTAAATGTATAAGTGATATATAAACTACAAAGGCTGAGTGCGGTGATATACACGGTGAGCTGGGCATAGCGTTTAACGCAGGGACTGCCAGCGACGGTACAGAGAATAACCGTATAGACCAGAGGAGTCTTATTATAGTGTGTAAGTGTACACACATTAGTGTATGATCACCAGAGCAAGACGCCAGATACTAGCAATATGAATGCAGAACAATTGAAAGAGTTTGTAGATACTCTTAAGTCGGTAGCAGAGAAACTACCAAATACGGTCGCAAGGACCAGTCATGTACAAATGCCAATGTTAAATTGGGAGGGAAATAACCCACAGAAAGAGTTTCGAATATGGCGAGACTGTTTACAGAGCTCATTTGTTATCAATGGGACCCCTAAAGAAGTGCAGTGGCACTACATTTTCTTAAGCTCAGGAAAGAGGGGTCAGGAAGTGTTTAAAACCTGGGATCTTGATGGCCTTCTGACGCGACCCAGAAAAAGTTCTCGCATATTTTGATAAACATATGTGTGGCACAGTGAACAAGTGGGTAGCAAGATTGGCCCTCTCGAGTGTAGAGCAGCAAATGAATGAATCTATAGCCGAATTCGTGGCCAGGATAAGAGAATTAGTCAGAGACTGTGACTATAAAGAAGAATCAGTTGACGAAAACATAGTATACAATCTCATTAAAAAGGTGTAAGATGGGGAGAATTTAAGGCGTAAATTGATTGACTTTGGAAAAGCGATTTGGTTTCGTCAAAAAGCTGTGGATACAGCGCTACAATATGAAGCTAAACTTCGTAGTTCCAATAAGTTCGGGAGGCGGAAAAAGTATAAACTTTACCCGGCGTATGCCATCGGCGTGCAGCTTGAATGCAGCAGGACCCACGAGAGGGGGGCGTGCCCAGCCTATAAGCAAGTGCCCGGCGTGTGGCGCTATTGGGCACTTTGCCAACTCCTTGCGGCGTGCAGGACACCTCAGCAAAACTCCACGGCAACCATCAAAAGGAAAAGACCAGCAGGGTTGGCCAGCGGTACCGTCAGCACCAGCGTCGGCGCGGCGTGCAGACCGTGGCCGAGGGGGCGAGGGTCACCCGATCAGGGCGTCACCGACCGCGCGCGAGCGACAGCGATGGCGCATCGTGGACCAGGACATCATTAAGAGATGCGGTACAATGCGTTTGAACAATATCGACTGTGTAAAAACAATAGGAGACAAATGTCTCAGCTAATATGCACGGTAAAATTGCGAAAGTCGCAATCATCTGAAATATTTGACTGTAGCATGAAATGTGATACAGGTGCTAACTGTAATTTGCTTCCCATGCGTGTAATGAGATGCTTATTCCCAAGCAATAGTGATAACGAAATTGTGAAATTGTTAAAACCCAGTGCTGATCAACTCAAAGCCGTGAACGGCAGTAGCGTTAATTTTCTGGGTATATTCACTGCACAGTGCAGATTTAGGAACTCAAATGGATACTGTCTGACTTTTTTGTCTGTGAGACTACTGGCCGGTTATTTTTGGATGCCCAGACAGTATAAAATTACAACTGATTGTTGTCCCAGAAACAAACCTGATTAGCAATTACAGTAAATGGGTCGCAGCAGACGACAAAATATTGTTCAATACTAAAGTAGACCGCCATGACACTAATCCTGGCAGACCTGACAGTAGTACTTGTGAACAGTGTAAAAGAGTTCAAAATATGTCAAATAATGTTGATGTAGGGCCGCAGAACGAGGCCAAAAGTCAGGTTTAATGATGTAGGCACAGCAACACTGAGCTGGTACCACAGTATGGTAACACACTAATTGATAAAATATTGTGATGAATGTCTCTGTAGTGATGTGTTGAATTTAGATTCTGCTGATCGCGGTGTCAGTGTCGACAGTTGCAAGTTGATAATCTTGAGAATATGTCACATAATCTGAAACATAGAAAGATTGTTAAAGAGTGAGCATAGCCGTGGTAAATTTGGGTTTAATACAAATAAGTTTAAAGCCCCAGTACACAGCGTTAATGATTTGGCTGAGATGTACCCCCAAATGTTTTTTAAGGGTATTGGGAACCTACCTGGGGAGTATCATGTTGAGTTGAGGGCTGACGCACAGAGCCACGTGGCAGCGCCTCCCCAGAAGTACCCAGTACATCTGAAAGCAAAATTTGCAAAGTTGGAGCGAGATGGAAGACCTAGGAGTCATCATGAAATGCGGCGGCGGCGTCGGCAGTGAATGGGTGAACCAGTTAGCGTTGCCGGAAGGCTAATGGAACCTCAGGATATGTTTGGACCCAAGACACCTCAACAAGGCCATCAAAGAGGGACCCATTACAGGGCGATGACATTGGATGAGATCACGCACAGGCTATGCGGAGGCGACCGTATTTAGCAAGTTGGATGCCAAACATGGATTCTGGGCCATCAAGTTGGATAAAGAAGGCTCTGAGCTCTATGCGTTCCAGTCTCCCGTGGGGAAATATAAGATTCGTCACGATTACCATTTGGGCTATCGTCCAGCCAAGACATCTTCAGAAACATATGGATGACATCCTGAGGAGGATTGATTTAGGCGATGAAGCCGGAGTAATTGGAATTACCCGGCGATTTTGTGGTGTCGGCAGAGACAAGAGAAGTCTCACGACAGAGCCATCCACATGCTGATGCAGAGTGCGGAGTACAATGGTCTAGTATTTAGACAAGAGAAATGTGCAATCAAGCAGTCAGAAGTGAGTTTCTTGCCTGATATGGAGCGAGACTGGGGTGAAGCCTGACCCTAAGAAGTGTGACGAAATCCAGAACAGACCATCGCCGAAGAACGTCACTGAATTACAATCTTTTTGGGCTTGGTACAGTATTTGTCTGCGTTCATATGCCAGCTGGTGACAAGTCGAGAATACTGGAGCCTCACAAAAAGTCTGTGCCATTCGAATGGACAGCGGAGCATGAGGCATGCTTCAGCGAGCTGAAAGCAGCAATTAGGGGCGACCTGACACTACGCCATTTCAACCCTCAGACACCGACAGTGTTGGAAGTAGATGCCAGCTTGACTGGATTAGGATGCGCCCTGATACAGAACAACATGCCCGTAGCCTTTGCGTCCAAGGCGCTGGCGTAACAGAATCCAGAATACGCCAAACATTGAGCGTGAGCTCCTCGCGGTAGTATTCGCAGTAGAAAAGGTTTCACACCTTCATATACGGCAAACATGCGACCCGTATACAGCGACCACAAGCCACTAGAGTATAAATCTCAAACAGCTGGCGACTGCCCTCGAGACTGCAGCGCATGTTACTCAGACTCCAACAATACGACATAACGATAGTCTACAAGCCAGGAAACAAGATGGTATTTGCCGACTATTTATCCAGAGTATGCCCGACGAAGGGCGATGAAATAACCTTAGAACAGGCGATACACGCAGTGCACGCCTTCGGAAACAGTCAACAAGGTGAGACTGGCCACGAGTCAGAGCGCAGTCCTGGGACCCATGGCCGAAATGATCATGAGAGGTTGGTCAGCGAGGCCAGACCAGGTGCCAAACTGTCTTAAACCATACCACAGCATAAAGGACACTCTGGTGATCGAAGCGGAATGATTTTTCGGAGAGAGAGACTGATGGTGCCAAAAGACTCTGCAAGCTGAGTACCTGGAACGATTACATAGCACCCACCAAGGGATAGGCAAGACCTATTAAGGGCAAAGCAGAACCTGTACTGGCTAGGAATGGACAACGATATCAAGACTATGATATCCAGCTGCCAACTTTGCCAAAGGTACCAAAAATCGCAGCCACAGGAAAGCCTGGTCGGCGAGACATGCCCAGTGGCGTATGGGACAGCCTGCACAGCGGCGTGTTCGAAGTAGGCGGCGTGAAATGCGTCCCTAGTGATAGGCGAGTTCTCAAAATTTCCATTCGTGAAAAGACTAAAAGGAGAAACTTCAAAAGAATTGATTGAGTACCTAGAAGAGCTATTCGGTTGTTATGGTAAGCCATCACGTCTATACTCAGACAATGGGGAAATTACGCATCACAGATGTTCAAGGATTTCGTGGATCAGTGGGAGGTAAAACATATTACCTCGAGCCGAGGTACCCACAGTCCAATGGGGTGGCCGAAAGAGCTGTGGGCCATATTAAACCAATTATGGTGAAATCTTGCGGTGGCAAGGAATACAGCATCATGGTACAAGACATGATAAAATCATGCAGGGACACGGGAAACTTGAATAAGTTATTACTAGATCTAAGGACGACGCCATTAGGATGCGGCCTGCCGTCTCCTGCAGAGCTACTATTTGGAAGACAGATACGAAGCAATTTTATCGTTAGAAATGCAGTTAGGCCATACAACGATAAAATATACTCATTTCAAGAGGGGAGAAGAGCCGCTACACGCCGAGTACATACAGACAATGATAAAGAATACAAAGAACTCCTACCTGGACAAAATGTGCTATATCAGCAGCACGCAGGTAGCGACTGGCAACCAGCCAAAGTTCTCGCGGCCTCAGAAGAACCCCGGTCATATATTCTTCGTACAGCACAGGACACCACTGTCCGTAGGAACAGGAGATTCATCAGAGACCCCCCCTCGGGTCTAGCCATGGACGCAGGAGCAAGTCTTGAAGATGACATGATTCGGAGCGATGCGCGCAGGTGTGCTCGATTAGCAGAGCGGTACCAAGACTTACGCTTCACTAAACCCCACTCAAGCATCCCCGATCAGTCAGCCGCAGCGCAGACCAATGTAACCCATAGTGATGAGCAACCCACTGATGTTCAGTGCGAGAGTCCACAACCACTACGCCGTTCTATTCGAACGCGCAGGGCCCCTAATAGATATGGTTACGACCAGTCTTAACATTGCTATGCTTACTCATATATTAATAGCTTGTTCCCATGTACATGTTAACACTTGAGAGTATGTGTTTGGTTTTAGTTCAAGATTGCGGTAAGCACATGATGTACCACAATGTATTTTTAGCTAATAGTGAAACAAGTATTTTTTATGTGATCATTACTATTTGTTCAGTTAACTAACGTGATGAATATTTTAACATTGGTACTATGACCTGCTTTACGAAATGAATGTTTTACTGTTGATATCACGGTCTGTTTAATGAAATGCATATTTTAATGTTGGTATTACGATTCCTGTAACTGTCTAATGTAATGAGTATTTTATTGGTAATATTATAATATGTCTTCTAGTGAATGTAACGAATATTTAGCATTGTGTAATGATGTTGTTATATCTTTTAATGGTATTAAAAGCTACAGGGGGATGTTATGATGGCTACATCATGACACCATAGTCGCAGAGTATAATAATGCACTATTGTAATGAACATACGTCGGTAGCCCCAAATAATGTATTGTAGGATTTGTGTACAACATAGAACCGGCTGATACCAGTTATACCCTTTGTTCATTCACCAATATAAAGCCATGCATTATTGACTGTATTTATTCTACACCTTGCACGGATATGTATTGCTACATAACCTATGTCGCACCAATAAACTTTGCACCTGTATATACGTTATAAGACTTCTTTACCACACTGGATACAACACATAACAGGCTTAAGAAGGTATAACAACAAGGTGTGTGTAACAAAGGGGATAAGAAACCCTAGTCAGTGCAACTTACTTATAACTACTTTATACTCTGTGAGGTTGCTGCAACCTCGCGCACTGGAGACCTACTGAGAACTAGTTTTGTTACACACTCCCCCAGTTCACACGGAGTTGGGACTACACCGCTTGTACGGGTATAGCCTACCAGCGTGGGAACTACACATTTCTGAAACAGTGAAAAGTATCCAAAGTGTACACGGCGCGGGGCGGCACTTGGGGCGCGGCCGCATTCTCTCTCCACTCGCACTCCATTGTTCGGGGACTTCACGACTGCTCCTCGGTTAAGTCCGCGAGCTGGCGCTACACTTTCGCGACACTGGTCGCACACTTGGGCCGTCTTTCACACTTGCCGTGCCCGAGCACCTGTAAATATATTAAAAAAAACTCTCCCCCAATGTCCACCTGGTGTAAAAGTGAAACGCAGCAGGACTGTGGACACCGTTAAAAATAGGGACGGGGTAACAGGACCCGCGACTTATTAACGAAATGGGAAGGGAAATTTGGAAGAGGGCCGTGCGAAAATAGCCAAACTACATGGAGGGGCCGCCGGCTACGATGTTTGATGGTGTACCATGTAGAGTAAGATTAGCCGACGGCAAACAATACAAAAAGCCACTGTAGGTCGGATCGCCCTTGGACTCAAAAGCCCAACTCCAACAGGCAGGGGGGTGGTAACTGGCCCACCGACTGCGAGGACAACCCTTACTCCCTTGATGTCCCAGCCACCAAGATTTCGCCCGGCCCATCCGGGCGTTGCTGGGCAAACCAGGACAACACTCATCAGTGCCGCCTACCTCTCGTCAGAACATACCACCCTCGACCTGTCGGTCGGCTTGATATGCTCCTTCCACCCGGCGCATCCTACTTCTTGACCAGCGGAATGCCAGACTTGGACCCGCTGTTCTTGGAGGCACGAGCCTTTGCTCTTTCTGCGGATGCTGACGGAACAGGATTCCGCTTCACTCGGCCGGTGGATTTGGTTTGGGCAGCCCTGTCGCCGCTTCCTGAAGGACTTGCAGAAACGGCAGTCGGACCCCGGTGTCGGGCGTCACGTCCATACTCGCCACGGAGGTTGAACAAACGGCTTTGGTTGGGCCGAGGACGAACTGAGAGTTCGCTGGGATGCACGATCAGGTCTGGACCCCTCGTTGCCCCCGACATTCCCACTCCGCTCCCGGCCTTCTCAGACCTCTTTGTCATCTAGACAGTCTGATGCTGCTCCGATGCTCTGGAACAGATCATAACAATCGTCCAGCTCTTGTTCCAGGGTGGCGGACTGCAGAGTAACCTGTGGGCTGTCAGACCCAGGGTCGCGATCCCCCCCTTAGAGTCGCGATTCAAAAAAGTCAGGTCGGCGCAGATTGCGATCAACTCTTGAAAGATTGTCGACATCTCGCGAATGTGGTCCGCATTCTTCGCGCCTTGCCGATGCATGCGATCCATGTCGGCGATCCGTTGCTGCACGAAGTCCTTGTACATCCTGGCCTCTTGCTGTGCAAGGGGCCAACTCCTACCGCAATGAAGCGTCCCCGTCTGTGGTCGTGTTGAGCTGATCATCAACCGCGATACAGGGACGAGGAACGCTCGGCCGCCCTTGGAGTTCATCGGCCAGAGAGAGTTCTGCCGATGTGGTGCTGGGTATATGAGAGGCCAGAGTCTGACGCATGAAGTCCTCGAGCCCGGCAACCAGCTGTTGTACACAAGTGTAGACAGCCGAGTGCATGTCGAACTTCGGGGAACAGCCTTCTTGTGGGCAGTCAGCATATCGTGGCGCATTGGCGATCTCCCACGCTGGTCGTTCATCAGGTCCTGCAACGTCCCGCCAGTCAGCTGCCCGAAAGTCGGCTGTCGCGCCATCGGCACGAACCAGCTCCCCCTCCAACAACCACTGCAGCTCCGCCCTACGTGAAGTATGGCGCACACCCAAACTCCCCTGCGGAATCGCCTATGTCGCCGTTGCCGCAATGGCGCCAACTTCGGACGCCATTGGCTTTACTTCTTCTCAAGGCTTGCCGCCAGTTCCTCGCGAACAGCCTGTACCTCTTCAGTGAGCTTCTTGCAGCTGCCCTGCACAGTTTCCAACTCCGCTTGCAGTGCATTGCGCTCAAGCGTCATCCTCTCTCAGCGCAGGCGTCGACCTCCTTGTACTCGTTGCCTCTCTTGGTCTGGGTGAGGAGCTGTTGATCAAGGCGAACACGATCCCGAGCCCACCGTCTCCTTGGTGCGGAGCTCCTTTTCCAAAGCAGCATGCTCGCTGCGCAATGCTGCCAAGTCCTCCCTCTGCCTTTTGTGCGACCTACCACGTATCGCAGTCGTGGCGTAAGATGACCCCGGTGATGGAGGGCTTTTTCCCCTCGAGATGTCGGGCTGATGCTCGCAGAGTTGGAGCGCCACGCTTTTGCGCAACACCACTCTCTCCCCCAGCGCCTCGCCCACCACGCTGTCCCGATCGGGATGCCCGTGATGAAGGAGGTGGTGTGCCTGTGTGCCTCGGCAGCACCCGTAGGCGGGTAGTCCGACGAACTGGTGACAGTCTCAGCAGGAGACTTCTTGGCTGTTGGACTTGGCGTCGGGGTCGGCGAGGGAGCAGCAAGCCCTTTCACCGACTTGAAGAGGGCCTGCATCACACTATGCCTCGCGGGCACGGGTGTGGCTACAGGCTCAGGAGCTTGAGTCGCGGTCGCTTCTTCTTGCGCGGGATCTTTGGCAAGGCCGCTGCTTTGCTGGTGCGCGCACCGGTTGCGGCGCTGCCATCTCGCTGTACCGGCTCGGCCCCTTGAGAGCTGTCACTGTGTACGAGCTGAGAACGGGCGTCCACCGTGCGAAGTCTTCTTGGCACATCCGAGCCAGTCTTTGTGTGCGCTATCCACAGGGGCTGCTTTTCCATGTCCACTTCTCGTAGAGGGAAGCCCACGAAGACTCGCGCTAACTTGGCATTGGGAAACCATTTCTTGCGCCCCTTGTGGTAACCCGATATGAGATACATAGATACTCATAAATTCAAGCACCAGCTGCTGTGCGACTGAGCGGGGTGAACTAATGTCTCCCGCCCAGCGCTCGTCGTCGTCCTTCTCACTCTTCTTGGCGTCCCTGTTCTTGGCGCTATGACGGCTTTCTCTCGTGACTCCAGGAGTTCTGCCTTCTTGAGGTCGACCTCGTTCATATGTTCAACAACCATGTGTTGAACGGCTGCTGTCAGAGACGGAACATCGCGTTCTGATCGTTGGTAGCAGCATCTCTACTGCCATTCCACTGCAACAAGGGGCAGAGAAACAGCATTCCCCTTCATGTGGAAATGGGCCCAGTGCTCAATAACGCACCTCAAACCCATCCCACCCATGCTCCCGTTGAGACTGGTACGCGGCGCCATACAAAGCAAGGCGCTCAGCTTCTCACAAGCAGTTGTCGGGTCGCCGGGTCAAGAATTGACGATCCCGAGTCAACATGGCTTGTGGTTGTGGCAGAGCAAACTTGTTGTCTGCATCCACTGCTGCCCAAGGCTCGCATCCCGCGACTGGACACCTCATCCCGGCTTCCAGATAGGCTATAAACAGGAGTCTTACACTCTCGTGTGTGAGCTTATCCACCGGGAGTCGGGCCGCCGAGAATGTCACCTCAGGAACTAGCTTGGGAAAGGCGGTATGACCCGTCTGGTTCGCCACCCTCCCTACTGCACGCCACCGCAGAGTCCGGTTTCGCATCTCGCGAGCGAAAATCATTAGGAGATCGTGGCAACCACTGAGGTGGCCGCACACCCCCCATACCCCAGCTCCCCGACTTCTGGTAAGAATGTTGAGGTTGCCCGGTGATGTGGTCCGCCAAGAAACGGACACCTTCCTCGGGGTGATCTCCCACGTACCTGTTAGCATACAACACCTGACGTGTGTATGGCTCCGCAAAGAACCGCCGTTTGCCTTTCTCGGTCGGTTTGCATTTGAGGTCGGGGGGCGACGCCTTTGCGCGCCACCCACCATCACCCGCAGAGCTTTCGGACCCGTCAGGCTTTGGTAAAAGTGGTCGCTACGTCATGCTCCGGTTCTTCCTCTCCTGCCTGCTGTACCTCGTCCGCCCACGCCCAGCGACTCGGAGGTTCTATCTCCCCGGGTCGCGTCGACGTCCTCACCGCCAGCAGCCTCGTCTTTGGGCACAGTCAAAACTGCCCTCTCTCATCCATCCCCCTGCGTCAGGGCGGGGATACATTGCCATAAGCACCTCGTCCCCTTCAGCGTCCTGTACTCCTTCCATCGGCTGATCGACTGCATCGTCGACCTCCGATTCCTCTACACTTGCTGGGGAAGTGGGCCGCGACCCACCCCCAGTTTGCTTCATCAGGGCCTAGGTCAGCCATCATGACTGCCCCAGCCCCTACGTCGTCGTCTGCGCCCGAAGAAGATCCACCAGGATCCTACCTACAAACGAGAAATCAATTAGGGAGTGTTGGAAACCGCAACAAGCTGAAAATGTGTAACAAAATACAGCAAATCCGCCTTCACGTCTTTACTGTACTGCCACCAGTCAATTGACTGATGATTTCAACACACCCGGCTATACTACATAGTACCCCCGGTCCCTTTTTGCCGCCGCTACAGGGCCAACAGACCAATCGGCAGCCGTTCCGCCATGATGGATGACCTTTGACCGTTCCAGTACCTGCGCACACACGTGTCTTTGTTTTGACTGGTATAGGCCGCGACTGTCTCGCGCTTCCCCAGCCGCCCAGTAAAGGGATTATTTACTTAGACGCCGCCAACCCGCCACCCGCCTCCGCCTATGTTACCATAGTGACGAAGGTTCTAACTAGGCCGCCGACCCCCCCCACCCGATGCAAACATCTTTACCAAAAGCTTTTATGTAGCAGTTTGCGATTTTCGCACACTACAAATTCCACGTTTAATATTCATTTAATATAATATCACTAATAGGTACTGTGTAATCCCTGTTTGGAACGGTATTTAAGCAGGTACTGCCGCCACATCTTTAGTTGGTCGTAGTGATTTTTATGCTAAACTATCGTTGTTTCAAACAGTTTGCACGCGACACAACTCCACAACAACCAGGCAGAACAAACTGCACGGTTACAATGGGGGCTCGTCCGATTTTTCCGATCATCGTATGAAAATGTGGCTTAGTAAGCCGCTTACTGGCATATATGTGCCCAGGTACATACAACATTGACTCAGAGTGAACAGCGAGGCAGCTGTTTATATGAAAGGACTGAGTGGCAGTGATTTACAAATGCATAACGACAAACAACAAAGGATTACTACAAGTGAATCAAATAGATTGCAGCTTGGGAATAAATCTCAACCTGTCACATGACCACTAGATTGGCAAAGTGTGAATAGACAAGACAACAGCCAACAATGTATGAGCTCAAACTTTGGGGTTTTTTTTTCTGTGTGCACTTTAAAAGATCGGATCCTTTATATATTTGGTTATGATTTATAATTGACAGGTATGAACTGGCCATTCAGACCTGCCAATTAGTTTTTGGTGACAATATTTTTTACTGCATAAAAAACATTAATCAAGGGTTCCAAGCAGTGAAATAATACATGCTTGGTGGATTAGTAGTCAAACTAGTTTGGTGTATTATTTTAGTTCATTGCTTGTATGATATCACACATTGAAGTTTTATTTGGTATTATTGATATTTTGAAAGTAAAGAGTGTGGAAACCACTTTTGCATTTTGTGAATATTTGTGTGTTTGTGATCAGTGACTCTGTGTATGAGGTTTATTTTAAGTCACTGTTTAATGTGTATTTCAGTAACCATTTTCTGTTTCAGCCAAATATAGGTTTCAAAAAAAAA
>JAGTTF010000655.1:0-11535 GCA_019095985.1 Streblospio benedicti
ATGATTATAATTTAAACTGCATTCTTTATAAGACTTTGTATTAGCAATAGTACTAGGAATTTACAAACATATATCTATTTACATTACATTTAGATTAAAAAGACCGTCGTTTTTGAATGCAAGATTTCAACAAAGAAACTTAACATAAACATTTAAAAAGCTCAAATCCTATTTATGTAGCTCGACAGACTATAATGTAAATAAATGTTTATACTGTTAGCATTATTGATAATTAGTATTTTTCTTTATATATATATATATTTATTTTTTTGTATGGTTCAGTGCACTTATGGCAAGCCTGAAATTAACCCATAATACAAATATCATAGAACATTGTAGGTCTTATTAAGACTTTAATCTAATTTAATTTTTGCATTATTTTTTTTATTTTATTTTGAATTTTCACAGGAGCTGTTTGGTTGATCATAAACCTTTAACAAACATGATATTCACATTGATATCAACATTTTCAGTTCTGGTAGTTTTTTTTACTAAAACATCTTATGAAGTGAAATCTTGAACTGGAATAAACAGGACAAGATATAGTGTGATAGTTCTAGATGAAGTTACTTTAATAGGCAAGACATTTGATATAAGGTTTCTATCTGTAACATGCTTTTTGTATATGACATGGGAAACATAGTAAAATAGATTTAGGTTTATTAAATAATATTTTTAAAAGCCAAATATTAATATTTCATTTCAGGTTGATGTGAATTTAAAAACATTTTTTTCCCCAAATGTCAGAATTTTATTTTCAAATAGTTTGACCTTTTTCATTAAAAGTAAATGATTTTCTTTAAAATAGAATTTTCCATTTGTGAATATGATACAATTTTTTTGACATATCATGCATAAAGCCACCATTTTTTTCAGATTATTGCCTGTTGACAGCAAATTATTTAGCCAAATTTGCTTCTAGATCAAATCCATTAACATATGTCTTATCATTATTGATATTTAAAATTTTTTTTACATATATGATATATTTATTTTTTGTTAACACATTCAAAAGTAAAATGAAAAATCAAATTTGATTTCATTAAACCCTAATATGTACTTTTCTGACATTTCATTGCATTTTTCCCATTTTTTTGGAAATAAATAATTGCCTGTTGACAGCAAATAATTCAATAACTTCCATTGAGATCAGCATTTGCGCAGAGAGAACAGCGTTTCTAGATCAAGGTCTAGGTTACCAATAAAGATAATTGGTGCTTTTTTTGTAATGATATATTTAAAACAGTGAAATAGAGTTATTTAATAAATCATTGTCCCTAAAGCTATGTTATTAAATATTAATATATCATTATCAAACATGTCCAATTTAAAACATTTTTTGCCCCAAATGAAACTGCCATTTCTTCTTGGCTTTAACCACAAGAGCAAAAAATGAATTAACTTCTGTAATTTGCCAATTTTTCAATATCTGAACATAAACAATTTGACATATCCCCTTTTGACCATTTTTTCAGATAATTGCCTGTTGACAAAAATTATTCAATAACTTAATTAAAAAAAAGTGCTGCCAGAGCACAGCGTCGCTAGAACAAAAGTTGACTCATGGGCAATAAAAGATAATACCTTTGCAACACAAAGCATTAACACAGAAAAAGTCTTATTTGATGCATCATTCACACTAAATCTATGTTCACACACATTGGATTGCTTACACAAGATGCTTTCTAAACATGTCTAAACTAAATATCACACACCCATGAGTCGACATTAATATGGTAACCCATGGTCTCTAAGCACCTGTAATCCAATATGACCATTATGCCAATTTGATGGTCATATTTCAAACAATAAACAACTTTTAATGATTCTCACAAGGGTTTAGCAAGGTTATTGCAAAAATGTTGAAAATGGACAAAATTCCAAAAGCACACTTTAATTAGCAAAGTGCTAAAGGTAATGAATCACACACACAGCTATGCACACACCACCCGCCTCAACTGACACACACACACACACACTCACACACACACACACACACACACACACACACACACACACAACCAGAACCAAAGTGATCACAAGGCTTTATTTGTATAAAAGGTTATTTAAAAGTGTCAAACCAAATAATAATAATAATCCGTGCTAAAAGTGGCAAAGATTTAAAATACCTCATTTTAATTAGGTAGTAAACATATGAGATAAAATGCAACAAAGGGGCTAAGAACTAAGCGGTGTGCTTTGAGGCCGTTATGATTATAATTTAAACTGTACTTTATAAGACTTTGTATTAGCAATAGTACTAGGAATTTACAAACATATATCTATTTACATTACATTTAGATTAAAAAGACCGTCGTTTTGAATGCAAGATTTCAACAAAGAAACTTAACATAAACATTTAAAAGCTCAAATCCTATTTATGTAGCACGACAGACTATAAATGTTTATTTATATTGTTAGCATTATTGATAATTAATATTTTTCTTTATATATATATATATATATATTTTTGTGTATGGTTCGCTGCACTTGCGGCGAGCTGAAATTAACCCATAATATAAATATAGAACATTGTAGGTCTTATTAAGACTTTAATCTAATTTAATTTTTGCATTAATTTCTTATTTTATTTTGAATTTTCACAGGAGCTGTTTGGTTGATCATAAGCCTTTAACAAACATGATATTCACATTGATATCAGTATTTTCAGTTCTGATAGTTTTTTTTACTAAAACATTAAATGAGGTGAAATCTTGAACTGGAATAAACAGGACTATACATGTAGTGTGATAGTTCTAGATGAAGTTACTTCTTAATAGTCAAGACATTTGATATACGGTTTCCATCTGTAACATGCTTTTTGTATATGATATGGGAAACAAGTGAAATAGAGTTATTTACTAAATCATTGTCTTCAAAGCCAAATATTAATATATCATTATCAATGTGAATTTGAAACATTTTTTTCCCCAAATGTCCATATTTCTTCTTTGTGACCACATTCAGAAAGTAAATGAAGCAACTTGTAATTTTGATTTCTTCAATATCTGAATATGTACATTCTGTCATACCACTTTTTTTCCATTTTTTCAGATAATTGCCTGTTGACAGCAAATTATTCAATAACTTATAACTTGATCAAAAGTGCACAGAGAGAACAGCGTCGCTAGAACTACGTTAACTCATGGGCAATAAAGATAATACCTTTGCAATCAAAGCATTAAAACAGAAAAGTCTTATTTGATGCATGATTCACCCTAAATCTATGTTCTTGGCATTGGATTGCTTATTGAGATGCTTTCTAAACATGTCTAAACTAAATATCTATTGCCCATGAGTCGACATTAATATGGTAACCCTATGGTCTGAGCACCTGTATTCCAATATGACCATTATGCCAATTTGATGGTCATATTTCAAACAGTAAACAACTTTTAATGATTCTCACAAGCATTAGCAAGGTTATTGCAAAAAATGTTGAAAATGGACAAAAAATGGCCCTGTGGAAAGAACACTTTAATTAGCAAAGTGCTAAAAATTGAATCACACACACACATACGCACACACACACGCCCGCCCACGCGCACACACACACACACACAGTGACACACACACACACACACACACACACACACACACACACACACACACACACACACACACACACACACACACACACACACACACACACACACACACACACACACACACACACACACACACACACACACACACACAGTGACACACACACAGTGACACACACACACACACACACACACACACACACACACACACACACACACACACACACACACACACACACACACACACACACACACACACACAGAAACAAAGTGATCACAAGGCTTTCGCTTCAGCTGCTCAAGCGACGCAAAAATGGTTATTTGAGTAAAAGTGTCAAACCAAATAATAATAATAATCCGTGCTAAAAGTGGCAAAGATTTAAAATACCTCATTTTAATTAGGTAGTAAACATATGAGATAAAATGCAACAAAGGGGCCTATACTATAACTTGATCTAAGAACTAAGCGGTGTGCTTTGAGGCCGTTATGATTATAATTTAAACTGTACTTTATAAGACTTTGTATTAGCAATAGTACTAGGAATTTACAAACATATATCTATTTACATTACATTTAGATTAAAAAGACCGTCGTTTTGAATGCAAGATTTCAACAAAGAAACTTAACATAAACATTTAAAAGCTCAAATCCTATTTATGTAGCACGACAGACTATAATGTAAATGTTTATACTGTTAGCATTATTGATAATTAGTATTTTTCTTTATATATATATATATTTATTTTTTGGGTTCGCTGCACTTGCGGCGAGCTGAAATTAACCCATAATACAAATATCATAGAACATTGTAGGTCTTATTAAGACTTTAATCTAATTTAATTTTTGCATTAATTTTTTATTTTATTTTGAATTTTCACAGGAGTTGTTTGGTTGATCATAAGCCTTTAACAAACATGATATTCACATTGATATCAGCATTTTCAGTTCTGATAGTTTTTTTTACTAAAACATCTTATGAGGTGAAATCTTGAACTGGAATAAACAGGACTATACATGTAGTGTGATAGTTCTAGATGAAGTTACTTCTTAATAGTCAAGACATTTGATATACGGTTTCCATCTGTAACATGCTTTTTGTATATGATATGGGAAACAAGTGAAATAGAGTTATTTACTAAATCATTGTCTTCAAAGCCAAATATTAATATATCATTATCAATGTGAATTTGAAACATTTTTTTCCCCAAATGTCCATATTTCTTCTTTGTGACCATATTCAGAATGTAAATGAAGCAACTTGTAATTTTGATTTCTTCAATATCTGAAAATGTACATTCTGTCATACCACTTTTTTTCCAATTTTTTCCATTTTTTCAGATAATTGACTGTTGACAGCAAATTATTCAATAACTTATAACTTGATCAAAAGTGCGCAGAGAGAACAGCGTCGCTAGAACTACGTTAACTCATGGGCAATAAAGATAATACCTTTGCAATCAAAGCATTAAAACAGAAAAGTCTTATTTGATGCATGATTCACCCTAAATCTATGTTCTTGGCATTGGATTGCTTATTGAGATGCTTTCTAAACATGTCTAAACTAAATATCTATTGCCCATGAGTCGACATTAATATGGTAACCCTATGGTCTGAGCACCTGTACTCCAATATGACCATTATGCCAATTTGATGGTCATATTTCAAACAGTAAACAACTTTTAATGATTCTCACAAGCATTAGCAAGGTTATTGCAAAAAATGTTGAAAATGGACAAAAAATGGCCCTGTGGAAAGCACACTTTAATTAGCAAAGTGCTAAAAATTGAATCACACACACACATACGCACACACACGCCCACCACACCACACACACACACACACACACACACACAGTGACACACACACACACACACACACACACACACACACACACACACACACACACACACACACACACACACACACACACACACACACACACACACACACACACACACACACACACACACACACAGAAACAAAGTGATCACAAGGCTTTCGCTTCAGCTGCTCAAGCGACGCAAAAATGGTTATTTGAGTAAAAGTGTCAAACCAAATATTAATAATCCATGCTAAAAGTGGCAAAGATTTAAAATACCTCATTTTAATTAGGTAGTAAACATATGAAATAAAATGCAACAAAGGGGCCTATACTATAACTTGATCTAAGAACTAAGCGGTGTGCTTTGAGGCCGTTATGATTATAATTTAAACTGTACTTTATAAGACTTTGTATTAACAATAGTACTAGGAATTTAAAACATATATCTATTTACATTACATTTAGATTAAAAAGACCGTCGTTTTGAATGCAAGATTTCATCAAAGAAACTTAACATAAACATTTAAAAGCTCAAATCCTATTTATGTAGCACGACAGACTATAAATGTTTATACTGTTAGCATTACTGATAATCAATATTTTGATTTATAAAGATTGTAACTGTGTTTTTGTGTATGGTTCGCTGCACTTGCGGCGAGCTGAAATAAACCCATAATACAAACATCATAGAACATTGTAGGTCTTAATGAGACTTTAATCTAATTTAATTTTTGCATTAATTTTTTATTTTATTTTGAATTTTCACAGGAGTTCTTTGGTTGATCATAAGACTTTAACAACATGATATTCACATTGATATCAGCGTTTTCAGTTCTGGTAGTTTTTTTTACTAAAACATCTTATGAGGTGAAATCTTGAACTGGAATAAACAGGACTATAGTGTGATAGTTCTAGATGAAGTTACTTCTTAATAGTCAAGACATTTGATATACGGTTTCTATCTGTAACATGCTTTTTGTATATGATATGGGAAACAAGTGAAATAGAGTTATTTACTAAATCATTGTCTTCAAAGCCAAATATTAATATATCATTATCAATGTGAATTTGAAACATTTTTTTCCCAAATGTCCATATTTCTTCTTTGTGACCACATTCAGAAAGTAAATGAAGTAACTTGTAATTTTGATTTCTCCAATATCTGAATATGTACATTCTGACATATCACCTTTTTTCCATTTTTTTTTCAGATAATTGCCTGTTGACAGCAAATTATTCAATAACTTACATCTAGATCAAAAGTGCTCAGAGAGCACAGCGTCGCTAGAACAAAGTTGACTCATGGACAATAAAGATAATTACTTTGCAATTAAAGCATTAAAGCAGAAAAAGTCTTATTTGATGCATGATTCACCCTAAATCTATGATCTTGGGATTGGATTGCTTATCAAGATGCTTTCTAAATATGGCTAAACTAAATATCTATTGCCCATGAGTCGACATTAATATGGTAACGATATGGTCTCTAAGCACCTTTAATCCAAATATAACCATTATGCCAATTTGATGGTCATATTTCAAACAGTATTTGAAAGTACAGTGGGAAAATAGAATAAAAGATAATTAAAATGGCTCTCTGGAAGGTAAACTTTAGTTGGCAAATTGCCAAAATGAAATACAGTTGATGTTCAGTAGGCATGTAAGGATTGTACCAAGTTTGAATGATTTCTCACAAGCATTATCAAAGCTATTGCAAAAAATGTTGAAAATGGACCAAAAATGGCCCTGTAGAAAGCACAATTTAATTAGCAAAGTGCCCAAAATTGAATCACTTTGGTGTAGCGTCATACCAAATAGTTTTGTAAAGTTTGAAAAAGTTTGAATGAAATTGGTTCATCGGCAAAAGCTCTAGCTTGTCCGGAGACATACATAGTTAGATAGTTAGTTAGTTACAAACGAACGAAACACAAGGCCTTTGCTTCAGCAGCTGAAGCGATGCAATTAAAATTTTCAAAATATCAGTTCAGGAACTGCACATGGAATTAAAATTTTCAAAATATCAGTTCAGAAACTGCACATAGAATTAAAAGTTTCAAAATATCAGTTCAAGAACTGATATTTTGAAAATTTTGATTGTAATTTGTAGTGTAATTTGAAAAGGATACTGGTGGTGTCGAAACATGTTGAGAATAAAGTAAATAAAATTTAAAATTTGGACCAACATAAATTTAATTTTGATTTGATTTAGAAGCAGCAAAAACAGAACAAAGAACAAGAGAAAATGCAAAATTACTTGGTATGGGGAGGTTGTGCAAAACACCTTGGCTTGAACCTTGTATCGGGACCAATTCTATTAAGAGACAACCTCTATAATAAGACCATTGTTTCCAGTCCCAACCCTTCATAAAGAGATTTTTACGAACCTCAGTAGAATCTGTCTATAAGACTAGGACTCTGGGACTGGTAGTGGTACCAATAGAAGTCTCTTTATCTTTCTGTAGACTGTTCTTAGTACTAATAGTAGTAGGAATATCCATAGGGTATACAATTCGAGACACTACTACTCACTTTAAACGCAAAACTTGACGTTGCGGTCACCATCACGGGACCTTCAACAGAAGTGACTCTTTCTGGATCTTGATGACGTCACATTGGCGCTTGTCTGACAGGTGGAATTCCCATCAGACAGTAGATGGAGGAGGGTCGGGGGAATGCTCTTGCCTTGGTTGAGGTTGAGCTGTGGATCTCTATCGCCTCCATGATCTTCCTTCGGTAAGTATTGTCCATATACCAACAGCACAGGACACCTGTTCCACCAAGACTCTGCTAAGATCATCGGCAGAGAGGACAATACTTACCGAAGGAAGATCATAGAGGCGATAGAGATCCACAAGCACCAACCACAGCTCAACCTCAGCCAGGGCAAGAGCATTCCTCCTCCATCTACTGTCTGATTGGAATTCCACCAAGCGCCAATGTGACGTCATCAAGATCCAGAAAGAGTCATTTCTGTTGAAGGTCCCGTGATGGTGACCGCAACGTCAAGTTTTGCGTTTAAAGTGAGTAGTAGTGTCTCGAATTGTATACCCTATGGATATTCCTACTACTATTAGTACTAAGAACAGTCTACAGAAAGATAAAGAGACTTCTATTGGTACCACTACCAGTCCCAGAGTCCTAGTCTTATAGACAGATTCTACTGTAGGTTATTGAAATCATACTACCTCATACTATCTCAAGCCAATCACCCCATCCCCATCTCCATATTCAATTAAACTTGAATCCTAATGCCCTGGCACTGTTGGATATCTAATTAATAGCGTTCAACAACCACAGACTTAGTGCAGGACTGCGGGGGCGCCTTTCATCTATTTTTTTTCTAGTTTTTATTGAAACAACACAAATCAAGCAAGTGAGAAAATGACAGCTTCTGGTTCTAATTTATCATCGGTTGACATACTCATCAGTTCCTTATCTCCCATTTTGCATTCAGGAATATGACCAATGTGCATGTTATTCCAGGGCTGGAAGTACGCGGAGGCTGTTTTGGCCAAGAAGAAGGAGCATCGCAGCAAACTGGAGCAGCAGGGCAAGTTAGACAAGATCCCTCCTGTATCCCAGGAGGTCTCACAACTAGAAGACAAGGTGAGAAGGTTGACACTGCACATACATATTGCTTTTAATAAATTTACCTATTAACGCATAAATATTTGAATTTAATCACAAAGTTTAGACTGTGATATTTAGTAACAAATAAATGTAAATGTGGTGGTTTATAGTCGTTATCCAAGTCTTACTCTAACAACTTTATATTTCACACCAGGTCCTTAGCACATTTATTGATCATCAAATGATCATTTCTCATACTTGCAACAGCAGCACATTCACAGCACAATGCTTATCATTCACATAGCCACTCATTCACTCTTTCAATCCAATGACCTGTGCCTAATTAACATGTAGGTGCCACAGAGCAGTGTGCAACTATTTTAGCGATGAGTTTGCTTGAGGGAGTTGTTTGAGGGATCTCAGGCTATAAATGGGTACAGTTGTGCCATTTTGACTTCGGGAACAGAACAGCAGTTAAATATTGTAAGATTTGCAAAAAGCATACCCAAAAATGTAGTAAAATTCATTCAAAGTATACCCGTAAATATACTAAACCCAAAGTTCATACATAACATACTACAGAAATACACAAAGCAAACAAACATTTTCACACATTTATAAATAACATTACATCAGAGATGAAAAATTAACATATCTATTATCAAAGTTTATCGCAATTTCACATCACACATCATAATCATTGGTCAAATTGCTCTATGATATAGTTATGATATCTCTAGAGATAAGACCCTAAGATATAATGTCTTAAAATCAAAACCCAATAATTATGAACCAAATGTATTGGAGATGCCCCCACCCCCCTGCCCCCCTCTGAGGCTCTTGCTAATTTAGAGACTTGACTTTTGGACTGGTAATATCACCTAATAGTTTATGTATATTTTTACTCAATAGGGAAGATTTCAAGGGCTGAAAATCAAATTTTGAGCAATAGAGTGAGCCCTTGATATTCAGGGTGTGTCAGGAAATATTGCAAAAATAAAAGGTATGGCCAACTTGATGCCCTACTTAATTTGATCATCTTGCTGTGTTGCTTCAGGTGGAGCGTAGCCAGGAAGAGTTTGAGAAGATCTCCAAGAACATCCGCACAGAGATGAAACGCTTCAAGAAGCAGAAGGTAAAGGCTAATATCAAGATTTTTGTGCTAGCCAGATTACCATGATACTGTTTCTTTTAGATATAAGCCTCGCAAGAAATGTTAATACCCAAGCCCCGATTGGGTTGGTTAAGACTATACACACGAGGTCTGTAGACTATGAACTCAACTCAGAATTCAGCCAGAAATTCAGCACAAAATTCCTCACGAAAAACACACCGGATGACCCCATGGTTTTGAACGAATTACGTACATCACGTTCAGATAACTACGTCACACGTAATGTTGATGAACGGGGTCACTGCACCTACTGTACTCAATGATGGTTATAGTTATACAACATCGAATTTAAATAAATTTACCGTGGAGAGTTTTATTTTCTTCCATGATCATCATGAGAATGAATGCACACTGGCACTGCACTTGGTGGTTAGTCATAACGGGCTTAACGCTAGCTAGTACCCTGGTGTCCTGGGCACATAAAATCTAAGTCAGGGCACATCAAATCTTAGACTTCTGTACCAGTTATTATATTTTTGCCAAACTTGACCATCATATCCATAATGTTGATATTCCCTATGGTGAAGCATACATTGTATAAGGGAAGTTTTCATGTTGATCTCATAGTTTAACTATTTTTTGTTTTTATTTTTTTTTATTTTGCCGTCTGCGGTTTAGCTAAAAAATTTCAGGGCACATAAAAATGTGATCAGGGCACATGGATTGGACCATCACGTGCCCTGCTGGGCACGTGAAAAAATAGTTAGTGTTAAGCCCTGTTATAACGGGAAAATCAGTTTACATTCTGATAGTAGTCGCAGAATCGATTGAAATGGTCAGTGGTGAAGTTGTATAAATCTCGTGTTGTATAAATAAGAAATAATGCTACAAATGTATCAATTCCAACACAATGAACAATTGGAAAAAAGATATTGTATCAAATCTTTTCAGTTAAACATGTCTTGATTTTGAATCAGCTGTAAAAACAAACTGAGGTTATAAATTAACTTCCATAAGCATCTACACAATTTAAAATGAAATATCTCCTATGCATTTTAAAAATGCTTACACTCAGTTATGTGTAGATTTGTAAGCGATTGTCTGTAAATCTGATAAGCTGATCCATAGAAATAGACGTTCCTGGCCATTCCTTCGAAGTTATTTTACATTATTAATTATTCAGAATTTGATAACTTAAATTTTTGTCCTGTCTTCAATTTGAGTTAAACTGTAATTATTGTATTTAGACACTAATTCTAGAACATTTAACAAGATTGAAAAAACACCATTGCAAAAGTTTTTTGATTAAGCCTAGACTGTAAATTGTCTCTTGACGTGTGCACGATATGTCTGTCGTCTATTTCTTATCAAGATTCTTTAAAAGCGTTCGTGTACCTCATTATTGATACTTGCCATCCACACACTTCTTGAATCTTTGTCGTCATTGCTGTTTTTTGCAGAAAGGTGCATTTTCTGGGGCGGT
>JAGTTF010000656.1:0-12243 GCA_019095985.1 Streblospio benedicti
GTTCCCACCTTTAACTGTGTAATTTTTGAAATAAAATTTGTTTAAAATTTTTTGGGGTTTTTTTTTCATTTATATTAGAAAAAATTAAAATAATTATTAAATATATACAGGGGCAAGGAATGCCCCCTTTTTTTTTTTAAAACCCTGTAAAATTTGGATTAAATTTTTTTGTTTTTATCTTTTTAATTGTTCAAAATAAAGATACTTTTAAACCCTCTTTTTTCAATTGAAAAACATATCTTTATTTTTAAATATGAATTTTTGAAATTAAAAAAAAAAAGGGGGTGGGATTCCCCTTTCCCTTTGAAATTAGGCAATTCCAATTAAATTTTCCCCCTTTTTAAATTTTTCAAATGTTTTGTTTTAATGTGAAAATTTCTGAGGTCTTTATGAACGGAAACACAGGAAAGGTTAAGCTCATAGGCTGTGGTATGGATCTAGTGGTATTTCTGTTGATTAGTCTGAATACAGTAGTACTGATGTGTACTCTTTTGGAGATGGATTTCATTTCTTATCAGAAGAAATAATTCAATCAGTGAATAACTATATATTTCTTGTCTCACATTCTGGTCTCACAACCTTGTGGTCATGGAGTTCGAGTCCCGTCAGGGCCACTTGATATAATAAAATGGAAGATGTCTCTTCAGTTATGTCAATACAGTGGCATGAGCTTGCTTTGGCAGAACAGTGAGAGATGAATTGAATTCAATCATTGTTATTCTTGAAATTCAAAAAAAGACTAAATATTAAATTTTACATTTCTTTTTGTGGACTGCCATGCCAAATCGACCGATGGGGGAGAAATTGTAATACTGAAATATGTATATTGTGCGATTGTAATATAGATACACATAGACAGTGGGATTGTTAATATTTTGCCTTTGATATTTAGGATTTTAGTCGAATCTTTTCTGAATCACAAGTGATAAAGCAAAACCAGCCTTAGGTGAATAGATTGGTGCACAAAATACATCTTACATTGAATGTGAAATGAAACACCAAATTTGGACACTGGGACATTGTTTTGAACACACCACGATAAGTGCAGACCTGTGTTTCAGAGAGTGTTGTGTTTGACGGCTGGCGCACTTTTCAGCTACTCCCACCCACTCGCCACCTCGCGTCGCCCAACTTCCTCTTCCTAACCCCAGAAGCAGCGGCAAGCAAGGTTTTAAAATTTGATTATGTAGTAGTATTAATAGTAAAGCATAAATACAGCCAAAAAAATCCCCTATTTTTGGCTCCATTGTGTCAATAAATACCATTTTTTTATTTAGATACCCATATTCCATTAATCTATCTAATGTATATTTATCACCTATTTATATGGACACCATGTCTGAAGCAATAAATGTCTTATGTCTTATTTGTCTTATGTCTTTATCAACAATAAAAGTATCAGTATACTATACATTGTATCTACCCCATCCCCTCTCCTCATTCATGATCCTTAGTACCCATAATAAGAGATACTGGTGAACATTGAACATTAATTCACAAGCATCACCATTACCCAAAGCAAAGAGATACCAATAATTGAAGCATACATTGCATTCCATTATAACTTATAGACCATTTAACACTGTGCTAAAGCGTGGGCAGGTGGTAAGTTTACCACCTGCCCTCACAAACCAAGATGGACGCCTCACTTCAGAAATATTTATTGAAATTCCTGCCAATATACACATGTATAACAACAAATTTTGTGTTGTAATGCTGTAATACTTAGTATTTTCAATAATTCAGTTGAAAACATTTGTCAATCATCTCTGACTGGCTTAATAAAGGCAATTTTTTGTGGAAGATTTGTGGGCAGGTGGTAAGTAAACTGTTGATTTTTGAAATTCCATTGTGGGCAGGTGGTAAGCATAAAGGGGGCAGGTGGTATCTGGCCAGAATCAGTCATGTAACCTCTATTACAGCAAGCTTGACACAATTGTATGAATATCTCACACTTAGTGTCCTCAGAAATTATTAGCTAGCTAGTTTTACATTATGTATAAAAATATAAACATATATTATCTAGTTATATGACATTTTATCATATCAGCATTATACACCATTTTAAATTTTACTAATTACTTTGCGGATATTCCACTTAATTTGCTTGTCAAATATATTTTTTTATAAATTTTATCAAAATGTTTCTTTTTGCTCTTTTAGAGAGCTCATTCCAATTTTATACAATGAGCTTCCTGTCACTTTGCATTTTTTGCGAAGGTCATCCCATGCTGGACTCCTCTGCTTAATGTGTTCTGGATTTTCACTTGTCACACTTTCATGACTTTGATCTATAAGGCAAATGAAGTTTTGTTGTTTACCCAGATCGATTGTTCCAGAGCCCAATATAATTTCACAAGTCCCATTTAAAATAGAAATAAAAATTCTGTTCATCATTTGTGTTGTAGCAATCTTTCTACACATTTTTCACTTTTAATTATTTGTGTCTGCACGTAGCTGATGGCATTGGCTAATGTGCTTTTTT
Source organism: Streblospio benedicti (assembly GCA_019095985.1). Taxonomy (NCBI): domain Eukaryota; kingdom Metazoa; phylum Annelida; class Polychaeta; order Spionida; family Spionidae; genus Streblospio; species Streblospio benedicti. The sequence continues at coordinate 2,486 of JAGTTF010000656.1, forward strand.
CCACAAGCCCTCAACCTTTTTGAGTAATTTGCACTGCAAGCTTCCTCTTTACAATGTACTCCTGTAATGTTCTAATTCTATTGCTAAGAATGAACAAACATTTTTTCAATTGCTCTATTAGAGTATTCTTTCCAGATTCAATGGAATTGATATTTGGATCTTCACAGTTTTTAGGTAGGTGTTCACATCATCTAAATGTTTTAAATCATTATTCAATGTTTCTAGTCTCTCTTTTAATGTAGGTGGTGCTTCGTGTCCACCTAGATCTTCCTCTCCGTATTTTTTCCCAAATCCATAAGCCAGTTTCTTTCCGTCTATTGATAACTTGCAATCTTTACCTTTGTGGACTGTACTAAAGATTGTTAATGACTGTGACATTATTCCAGGTGTTGAGACATCTGTCCTGTACTTGGAACTTTCTTGGTTTAGTACTGGATCAGATGGAACGGCAAAGTTGAAATGCTGTCCTACTTCCTCAGATGTATCACCTGTAATCAATGCATAACCTTATCATAAACATGAACAATAAATAATATAATTACATGGTACACAATAGGCATTATACATGTATTATAAGAAAAAAATTATTATGACACATTTAGTAAATGAATATATTTCTCTATTATGAATTTATTACAAATATTACTATTTTTAACAAGAAACATTCATAAAATTGTCCTTAATTAATATTCATGCTTCAGAACTGTTTACTACTGTTTTAAACAACCATTCATTAATGAAGATAATTATTTTACCTGATGGAGTTGAATTGAAACCTCTAAAGAAGCGTATCGCTTTTCCTTGAAACAACTTTTGTACAATCAGCCAAAAGTCGATGGTTGTTTTTGAATATCGAACACTGGCAGAATGTTCAGTTCCTAATTTCTGTCCAATGTCTAACAATAAATGAAGACATATATTTTCCATACTTAGTCTTTCTTCAACAATTGCTTCTAATATTGATATGAAATCCTCTTGTCGATCTATTTCTTTGAACTTTTCTATCACAGTAGGTAATAATCTTTGCCATTTCAAGTCAAACTCATTCTGTGTCATACTTCCTACATCCCTTTCACTTGAAGCATCAAACTTTGTTTCTTGCTTATTGTCATTTCTATCATTTGCTATATTTTCACTCGGAACTCTCAAATTACCATATGGTCGTTGAAATGTTATTGTCTTCTTCTCAAGGCTAATAATTGCTTTCGAACCACTTTCTATTTGAATCTTTATGTCTGAAAATTTCTCACAAAAATGCAGTGAATTGTAATTAAAAACTCCTGTTTGATCGTTTAACAGGAGTTGACGTAGTGAGAAATGTTGGTCAATGTGGTGCTTGATTCCATGTTGCAGTAGTTCTTCAACAGATGCTGAAGCCTTAGTACAATGGTAGCAAGTAAAAGGCAGCATGTTTAATGCCTGAAAGAACAAAGATAGTTGTGTTAAGCAATATTGATAGATTTAGCCTAATTGTATATGAGTGTTTGAGCTACAATATCTTTAATCTACTCATAATTAATTGAATCTGAGCAATACATGGCATTGTGTAGTCAATAGTTAAATATTACATGTATTAGAAAGCATGCAATGACAATGCATGTGCAGTGACAATCACATGTGCTATCACAACACTCAAACTGATTTTGCTTTTGTTTTAATGACTGTTGTCTCCCCACCGTCAGGCATAACAAAGTGTTGTTTCTTTTTTTTTATTTATTCTTTGTTCACAGTCTATCTACGCAATCTTCTAAGTTCTAATTTGATTGATTGATTGTTCTACTTGGATTATTCTTATCAGATTGTTCTTATCAGATTTTTCTTATCAGATTGGTGATCTAAAACTAAAATAAACAATTTCCATCAATAACTAATGATACACTTAACTAATGATCCTCTATAACACATGGCACGAAAGTTTTACATTTAAATTTACAATCAATATGCAAGATACTCTCTTATTATTAATAATAATAATTGATTTCACAAATATAAAACAGAAACACTTACAAATACTGTGGCATCCTTAGTGGAAAGACAACAATTATTCCTTTACTTGTGATTGTATTGATTCTATCCCTCTATCCTGATTCTACTCTATATCATATGTACATTTGAATTTCTATTTCCAACTGACCACTGGTCACATGACTACTACCTTTGTGTTTTAAAAATGAGGTCACATAACTTCCTACATACTAAAATACACAACCAGGCAGCAAATCTGAACCCTAAAAAATACATGACCTCGCGCGAAAAAACCACAAGCACCGCTATGCCTCATTATGTTCCGGGGGTCCCTACTGCAAAATAAGCCATGGTGCCATCGCGGCATCTGGTGGCGAGCCGAGAAAACGGCAAAAAATGGCGGCCATTACCCAAAAATCTATTTTGGGCCATAACTTTGTAACCAGACATGATATCATCATGAAAGTAGTGTCTAAATGTATGTTTTTGAGGATGTCTTAGATGAAGAAACACGTTTCAACTAGATATAACTGTATTTGAAGCATCAAATTTACTTAAAATGGCGGCCATTACCCGAAAATCTATTTTGGACTATATTTTTTTAACCGGACATGATATCATCATGAAAGTAGCATCTAAATGCATATAATGCATTGTAAAAGTAAAGGGGTTACAACAGATGTCGTCATCATTTCCATCGCCATAACAAAATTTTGCCCTACAGGTACAAGCTGCTGTGCAAGACTGTTTATAATTTGAGCATGTACAATTATTGTCACAGGACACACAATTACATATTATGTCATTTAGCAACTCTGGAGCTGCTGCTGGTTGAGTCATCAGTACTGGTTGAACATTGTCATTGTCATTGTCAATGTAATATCCACACTCAGCCTTTTCTGCATCAGTGATAAACCCCCTTAAGAGAATGTGGAGAATGTGGTGGAATTAGATCTTCCCTCATCAATAAATTGGTTTAAAATAGGTACCAAAACTTGAGCTTGATTTCCATGCATTTAGATTCCACTAATTCCAGTGCTGTGCCTGTTTGCATACCTTCAAGAAGCTCATTTTTAAGTGAAGTAACAACTGATGGCAACTGAATTCCCTTGTCATCACACCAATTGAGAAAGTTATGCAACAGTCGCCCTTGCAGAACTTCATCAGTCTGGAGGAAAACACAGAGTGCTCTTTCAAAGTCTTTACCTTTGAGGATGCATTCTGCACTTCCTGATCCAAAGAGCCTAGAATCTACAAACAAATCCTTCAAGCCAGCATTTACTCAAGATGAAGCAGATGGAAGATTGATACTCCATGCAGTGTATGCTGCCAACCATGCATCAAGCAAGATTATAATACAAAGTCCAGATACTGATGTTTTTGTTTTACAGTTACACCATAGAAATGATATTGCATCACAAGAGATATACTTTTTGACAGGCCACAAAGGAAAGAACAAAGATCAAACTCGCATCATTCCCATTCATCTTTTATACCAGCAATTGACTCAGTTACAAATAAATATTCTGCTCCCAGTATACTGTCTAACTGGATGTGACACGACAAGCTCATTTTATGGCCATGGGAAAAAAGGTGCACTGAAAATTCTGCTGGAGAAAGCAATGCATATTCAAGATCTTCTGACATTACGAAGTGATTACTTATCACTGATGCAGAAAAGTCTGCAGCAACAGCATTTGTTGGTGCTTTATATGGCAAGGTCGTGGACACTTTAAAGTAGCAATTGGAGGGACAGTGAGTCTCCCCTGTGAAAAAAATAGACTCTTCAGGGCAGTGCCCTGAGTTTAGGCACTCAGTACCCTTTAGCCTCCCCCGCCAGGGTTAAGGTGAAGACCAGTGTGGCTGATCTGGCAGCCCAGAATTAGTTCTGGTACCTGATAGTGATGGCGGAAGAGTCATGACCACCAAAGTCAACGGCAATATGGCGGAAGAACTGAGGTGAAGGGAAATGGTGGTAAAACCTGAGCCCACCAGGAAATGGAGTTCCTCCAGGCAGCCCATCCTGCCAACTCCTGCGACGTCTCTGACCCTTCTTTATTGGCTTCTGCATTCCATTGACCACTTCAGCGATATTGGAGTGGGGAGATTTTTGCTGCATGGGTTACAGCCTGTCTTCCTACTTACTTACCCAGGCCCTGCATACTGGAGAGGTCAAACAAAGCTTCGCTCAAAGCGTCGACTAAATGATGGGAAGTATTTTATGGCCGGTTATAAGTTTACTGCTCGGTTGGCGAAGAGCATGGCGGTTGGGATTACTTCTGACGGTGGGAGGGGTCATTTGTTCGTGCTTTATATGGCAAAGCTGGATGCACATCATTAAATCAATTGGACTGAAAAAGTAGGAGAGACATAGCTGTGAAAAAATTGCCACCTACAGATGATTCTTTTCATCAACATATACTTCGTTGTGTTTTCCAACTATCAATATGGAGAAACGCGATCAGCACTAATGTGCAATTGCCGGAAGTGACAGAGTGTGGATATTACATTGACAATGACAATGTTCAACCAGTACTGATGACTCAACCAGCAGCAGCTCCAGAGTTGCTAAATGACATAATATGTAATTGTGTGTCCTGTGACAATAATTGTACATGCACAAATTATAATCAGTCTTGCACAGCAGCTTGTACCTGTAGGGCAGAATTTTGTTACGGCAATGGAAATGATGACGACGTCTGTTGTAACCTCTTTACTTACAATGCATTATATGAAACAATAGACAGTGACCTTAGTGACTAGAAATCTAATAATTATTGTTTCATATGATACACTGTACGTTTAAAATGACAAATGAGATTAACAAATGTTATACTCAAATGTTTTCTATGCTAACATCATTGTTGTATGTTTAAATTGGTGTAATGCAGTTGCATTGTGTAGTCAAATGTATTTCAAATAGCTACCATAAGTCAGTTCTATGCTATAAATACTATTATATGTAATTTTTATGTGGTTCATCATCTAAAACATCCTCAAAAACATACATTTAGATGCTACTTTCATGATGATATCATGTCCGGTTAAAAAGATATAGTCCAAAATAGATTTTCGGGAAATGGCCGCCATTTTAAGTAAATTTGATGCTTCAAATACAGTTATATCTAGTTGAAACGTGTTTCTTCACCTAAGACATCCTCAAAAACATATATTTAGACACTAATTTCATGATGATATCATGTCTGGTTACAAAGTTATGGCCCAAAATAGATTTTCGGGTAATGGCCGCCATTTTTCGCCGTTTTCTCGGCTCGCCACCAGATGCCGCGATGGCACCGTGGCTTATTTTGCAGTAGAGACCCCCGGGAACATAATGAGGCATAGCGGTGCTTGTGGTTTTTCGCGCGAGGTATCTTGATGATGAAAGGTAAGTTTATCATTTAAAGGAGTATTCTTATAAAAGTTAACTTCCCAACATGTGAAAACTAGATATATGAAAGATATTTTTTTTCTAGAATATTCAAAACCTATTTATTGATTGAAGCACTTCAGCTGCAGCGGAGACCAATCCTTGCAAAATACCTCCCAAGCAGGTTATGATTGATTTTGGTAGGGAAGGTTCACTTTCAGAGTCTGAACGATGCCCAGCGGCACGTTGAGCGTTTTGAGAAATTCAAGATGGCATCAAAGATACGCCGACAATTATGCATATTTCAAATGTAGTACCAAATATTTGTTTCTTAACCAAATTTGTATTGTAATACACCAAAAAGTATGTTTTTATGGCCAAGGATTCATTTTATGGCAACAGAAATATTGTAGTTGCAATATTTATCAAGAAATTCAAGATGGCATCCAAAAATGGTCGCCACCAATTACACTTTTCCAACGCCGCTCAATAAAAATATTCGTTTCTCAGCCAAAATGATAATCAAATGTTTATTCTATGATATCAACAATCAATTTATCTAGTTTGCAGAAAACCATTACATAGAATTGCATGAAATGATCTTACAAAAAGCATTGCATGCAACAATCTCCACAAAAAGTTAATCATCATCACTTTCATCGTGATCAGGATTCATCATCACTAATTTCCTCAACTGTTGAATTCAATGGATTCATACAATTAATATGGACACTGTCATTCATTTTGCATTTACAAAAGATAGTGCAGGCACTGACTTATTACATGTATCTACGTGAAGAACATGCATCTGTTGAGGTGCAACTGCAGCATAGTAGCAAGTTCAGAACCTGTTCAGGAGCTGAATGTTCCAGTTGGCAGTGATACTGGTAGCAGTATCTCATTTGCCCTATCTTCCATCCATCCATAACCCAGGAATCCCAAGTTGGAAGGTCGGCTTGCAGTGCAGACATCCACAGGCATGCTTGGAAATGTGCCCTCTTGACATGCAACTGAAAGGCACTGGACGTTGAGGAAGCGCAGGAAGTCGAAATTTCTGTGATTTTCCCTTTGATGTTTTGTGTTGCCAAACACAAAAGCGGACTTCAGACATAGAACCTACATTCCTACTTCCATAGCATCTGGCAACGAATTTAACAGCTGTAGCTTTAATTCATCAAAATTTGCCTCAAAATCACCCAGTAATTGAGGATAGATGCCTTGATTCAGAACATTCAGTACTTTCTTTCCTATAATAGATTGTGCTAACTGTATCCCACAGCCAGTCAATGCATGGAGAGGCAATAAGTATTGCACAATATCATGCTGCTGTCTTTGCAGTGGCACCAATATCAACAGCACTTCGAGTGGTGTTTGTAGGTACCATGTAGATATTGGTATGGAGATCCTGGAGTTGCATAGAAATGTATCAGAACAAACACATCTGTGTCATCACACACCACATGAATGTTTGTACAATTTTCTTGTGCAATTTTGACAACCTGATTCAAAATGATCGCATCTGCCTCTTCATGGTTACTCTAAGTCCGTCCTTTGTGTGTGTATATTCCAGCCTGTACACTGTGAGGAACAGATCTGATCCAGTTATGATAAGTTTGCAGCATGTTCCCTTTGAAACGTCCTATCAAGGCATCACACAGTAAATCTATTATTTGGAAATTTGTGAGTGATGGACAGTGATGCAGTCTGTGATGGAAGTGGGGGAACTAGTGGTCAAATGGAAGTGATCACAAACTCTGATCCTGTTATTTCTTGTACCTCCTTTGGGTTGTATGGATGGTACCTGTCAAAAGATCAGGGGTATACATCACTGTTATCCAATTTCCGCCGCAAATATGTTCCACTGATGTAATGAGGTCATTAATAGTTCCTGGAACAGGCCAATGGATGCCCATAAAGACTGCACAACCATCAAGCACAATCACCTGTGGAGGGTGGAATTGTACGCCTAGACATTTCAACTTCCAGGGCTAATTTCAACTTTGATATTGAAGTTGCTGGTCGAAAGACGTCCATCATCAGCAAATAGGGCTATAGGGATTTGGGACAACTCATAACCAAACAATTCACTAAGATCGAAATCCATTGAAACAATGAGTCCCAGTGTCCTGTTAAAGATTACCTCCGTGTCAAATGTAGCTTCAGTGCCTTCTTGTAGTCTGATTTCCTTTTCTTTCTGCCATTGTCGTCACAGGACAACTTATGGTTGAATAAAATCCATCTGGAAGTTTTTTGCTCTCAAAGTCCTACATGGAATTGATCCCAAACTGAAGAGCCCAAACAAGTTTAACATTGCAATTATTAGATCATATACTATATTGTAATTAAGACACAATGCACTCTTCATAGGTCAGGGTAATAATTAATAATAATGCAAACCAAATAGTATGCTCTATCGGGACCATCCTTAAACCATTGAATAGATACATCAGTTTCTTGTCAATCATGTTGGGCAAATCAGAATTTTCTTGATGAATATTACACCTACAATATTTTTGCTGTCATAGTTGGAATCCTTGACCACCAAAACATACTTTTGTATATATTACAGTACACATTTGGCTGAGAAACGAATATTTTATTGCTATATTTGGAAAAAGTGTAATTGGTGGCGGCCAATTTGGATGCCATCTTGAATTTCTTGAACAATATTGCACCTACAATTATTGTGTTGCCATAAATGAATCCTTGGCCATAAAAACATACTTTTTGGTGTATTACAATACAAATTTGGTTAAGTAACAAATATTTGGTGCTACATTTGAAATATGCATAATTGTCGGCAGCCATCTTTGACGCCATCTTGAATTTTCAAAACGTTCAACGATGCCTGCTGGGCATCGTTCAGATTCTGATAGTAGACAACTTCCCCCTACCAAAATCAATCATAACCTGCTTGGGGGTATTTTTGCAAGGTTCCTATGAAAAACCCCTGTTCGGCAACCGGACTATTAGCTTTTATCATTCAAATCAAAACTTATCATTCTTGGATATCACATTACTATCTTCTATCTATTTACTTTAAGCCTTAACCTCTCACATTTTATTACATGACAGCCCTTGTATCCTCGCAAATATTTGCAGTGTAGCTCGTATGAAATCTTTCCATTTGTTGGAGCTGCGTTGCCAACTTTAAACTGCCATATTTTCCATAAATATACTGGTATTTCAATCATCCTTTTTCACCAAAATACTTTATATAATTAAAACGATTTTGGCTTACCCGATTCCCAATTTCACAATTGTTTTGAAACAAAGCATCACATTTCCAATGGTAAAAAGAAGTCTGGTTCGGTTCGCCAGAATTAGGTATCTTTTGCAGTGAGTAGCGTCAGAGTAAATGCATCCAGTAATTAGAAAATAATTAAAAAACATTTATCGGGTGTTTTTGGAACTTATTTGTATGTCATGATAAAGCTGAATTCATATATGTGTTTTTCATTAAAATCAAGCTGCGATCAAACATTGAGGTTTTTCCATTTAGTGCGATATGGCAAAATTCTAAGAGCAAATTAATGCTGAAACGATTTATGATTTAATGGACTTGATTATATCAGTTGGATTCGAACCCATGACCAAATTGGCACCAAATCGCCCAGCAGTTCAGGCTAACTCACTAGTCCACTCTGCCACCAGAACCAGGGTAAAAACCTTGGCTCAAATGACAGTTTTCTTAGAGAGTTATACTGAATCCACATTGGTATTCTTGGAATTATTGATCTTACTATGAATCATTGACTTTTTGTGTACACACATGTTGTCCAATGGTTTGAAATGATTTATGATTTAATGGACTTGGGTATTTTTTTTTAAATTTATTTCAGATATGTAAAATTTTACAATTTTACAATCCATATAAATAAAATTATATATACAATATATACATAATAGCTAACATTATTCAAAATTCTAAAAATACCATATTACAGTTAATAATTTTAGGTATTAAAATTATACAGTGTTCTGTTCCACCTGTTTGATTGACTACAATCAATATAAAAATACAGAATTAACAATGGTTCTAATTAAAAATATTATTACTCTTTTGGATAAGTTGTCTAAAACCATATATCAACTGTCGCCGATTTCATTAAAAAGATTTGACATTATACTGTGACATTAAAAGCCTCACTTCATTCCTATATTTTAAGAAAGTTTTTAAAACTCTATTATATGCACTATTTATCTTTCTAAATACCAAAGAAGTAAAATTCCTCCAGTGACTTGTACAGTAAAAACTTGCACATAGCTTTAAATAGTTTACATTTGATTTCATTACTGCTAAATTTGAATCTTTTAATAAGAACATTGCCTCTTGCATAAATAATTCTTATTTGTCTCTTTTTATGTCACAGTCATCTTCTTTCATTGTATCAGTAAGAAACACACCAAGATACTTTTGCTC
>JAGTTF010000657.1:0-11234 GCA_019095985.1 Streblospio benedicti
TTTGGGGCAAACCTCAACCTCCAAAAAATCCCCTTCCCCGGGTTTGCCCTGTTTAAAAGAGGAGGGTTAACCCAATTTACCTTTAACCTCAATTTCTTAGGAATATTGCCTGACTATTTTTGGGATAGGAATTTTTAAAATCCAGCCTGAAATCATTTTTAAAAAACAGAAAACCAAAAAATCTGGTCCAGAAAAATTTTAACAGAAAAAAAATCATTTGGGACAGAAAACATTTAAAAACAAGTTAGTGGTAAAAGTTCGGGGCAACACTAAACACCTGCCAAAATCCCCCTAAAATTTTTAAAAAAGAGATGTCCAATTTTAATAACTGCTCACGTCTTGGCATGAAACAGTCATATGGTCCCTTTTTCAAGTTGCTTCCCCTTTAAATGATTTCTGACAAATATGGCAGTAAATGGCTTCTCACCAGTGTGTGTCCCTTTTGTTTTCCCCCTCAGACAAAATTTTTTCGAAAACTTTTGGCCACACTGATCACACTTATTCTTTCTCCCCAGTGTGGATTCTCATGTGGCTGGTCAAGTTGCCTTGTTGGCTAAAACACTTTGCCACATTGACTACACTCATACGGTTTCTCACCAGAGTGAGTTCTCACATGGGATTTCAGATGTCCACTTTGACTGAATGATTTCTCACATACTGTACATTGATATTCTTTCTCCCCAGTGTGTATTCTCATATGGCGGGTCAGACTTCCACTTTCACTAAAATGATTTCTTCACATTGTACATTCATATTCTTTCTCACTCAGTGTGAGTTCTTATATGGCTGGTCAGTTTTTCTCTGAACACTCAACTGTACACTGGTACATTCTTTCTCCCAGTGTGGTTCTCACCACACTGGATAATTGCCTTGTTCTAAAACATTTTGCCACATTGGCTACTGCTCAAAGGTTTCTCACCAGAGTGAGTTCATATGCATTTTTCAGTTCACTTTGGCTGAATGATTTCTCACACACTGTACATTGATATTTTTTTCTCTCAGTGTGGATTCTCATGTGGCTGGTCAAGTGGCTTCTGTCACTTAAAACACTTGCCACATTCACTACACTCATATGGTTTCTCACCACTCTGTATTCCTTTGTGTTTTTTTTTTGACCCTCACTTCTGCTGAAAGATTTCTCAATTGATGTTGACTTCATTTGCACATCACTGTGGTTTGCCATTGTGTCCCAGTTTTTTTTCAATGTGATATTATATTCACTTCTGCACAACTTTAATGTTTGCTAAAATTAACACAAAAAACTCACTTTTTATAGTAGTTTGGAATTAATATTTATCCTCCAGTTATGATTATCCACTGTTTTTTGCACTTATTCCTTTTTTTCTATTATTATCAGTAGTTGTATGAAATAAAATTATCTGTAATATAATGCTATATATAATTTTCTTCTAATTTTGCTACTTTGCTAACTAATAAAAATAAATTGGACATGCATGATTATGATTTTAAATATTGAATAAAATTTACTGTTTTATCAAAATAGTGTTTATTAAAGTCTGTTTGAATATCATATTAAACAGCGAAATTTCACATTTACGATTTCTAGTCACAATGCAAACTCCTTGACAGTTGATCTCTTTGTATAGAAGACTGCCATTTAATATGGATCAGGGACACAGTAAAACTAATACAGTTATGACCCAGATGTTCAGGTGCTGCATTTTAAGTTTTCATTCCCACAATTTTATGTTTAAGAAGCTGCAACAACGACACTGTTAATTTTAGAGCAGCTTTACTCATAGTTCATAAGAAGGAAATGTTCACTTAAAACACACAAATCTCAACATTTCCAAACTATAACTTTCCTATAATGTCTATTTTGATGTCCTTGAGGTTTGATCAGGTGCGAGCCACATTCAGCGTTATGGTCCATCATTATACAGTAGAACCTCTCTATTAGGACCACCTTTGGGACCAGTGTTAGGTGGTCTCAATAGAGAGGTGGTCTCTATACAGAGGTTCATTTTGGGAGCTTTATGAAGGTTTGGGACCGTGAAAGGTGGTCTTATTATTGAGGTGGTTTAAATAGAGTTGGTCTTAATTTGGGGAAGAAATCCATGAAGCAGACATTTCAGTTGTACATGTAATATAATAATGACAAGTCATAGCACGGGCCAGCAGGTGGCTGAGCAGTACTAAAAGTACTTCTCGCATTCCACTTGTATATTTGGACATTGTCATAAAAATGTAAACTTACAAAAAACCTGGCACGCAAACCTGAGCGCATAATGATTAAATATTCAAAAGAAAAATAATATTTCCAGATAAACTTTAATGCACCATACTGTTATGTTTTGTTCCAGTAGATTTATTATCAATTATTTTAAATCCATCATAGGATATTTTAAATGCAAACATGCATCAAAGACATTTTCTGTAGTAAAATTTGGTAGCAACACAACTTTAAAAAGACAGAAATTCTGTAATGATGTACGTTAAGAAGATTGCGCACATTCTCTTATGGCTGTCAATGATTTTGTAAATAAGAGTGACAATCATGGTGGTCACATTTGTTTGTGGGTTTGGCGTATCTAGCACATAAGGGTTACCCTGGATATTTTAAATTTAGAACACGTCCTATGAAACGAACTGCAAATACAATGCAATGGAAAAGAAAATGGTGATACGTTGATTCATAGCCTCGTTTAACCAGACTCTGTATTGCATACAGAGCCTGGTCCAAATGACACATTTGGTTTGTAATCCGAGATGGCGGCCAGTTTATGTAAGACGTTCAGAGAAATGCAGTGCATGTTATTGTTTGGAGGGTTGACGTTTTAAGGAACACGTTGAACGCACTGTGTCCTACGTTGAACGCTGCACGTTTTACACTGCTCTGTATTCTCGTAAACATGTGGCATTTAACATTTTTGTAAACAAGCTGGATATTTTATTGGTGATCTGAATTCCAGGCATTTTAGCACATACGTGTGTTTTTAGTATGTATACAGTGTGCCGAATAAAATAGATTGTAATCCAAATAGCATGGGATCATTCATAACACCTAGATATGGAACCCAATTGACGTTATCAGGAAGGAAAGAATCGAATCGACAGTCTGTTGTCAACATGAAGCTGTCAACCACACGTCACGTGTTATTTTCAACCAATGAGAAACTTTCCCCGAATCTGGGTAAAACTGTGCACGTTTTATGTCAACAAACCCTACAAACCGAACCAGACTATGAAATGAGCGCCGCTGGTTGATCGAGACTATTGTCAACATCAAGCTGTCAATCACATTTTTTGGTCATCCAAAAACGTTGGGGGAGGTCGTCCAACTTTTCTGATTCTTTTTTGGGGGTCGCTGAACTTTTTTTATCACATTACGTTTATTTTTTCAAATATTTTCTTTTAGCAATGCAATGACTATAAAAAGGACTTTTTCTCTAGCGGGTTAGGGGGCGGGTGTCACTCAACGTTTTAAAATGTTGATGGGGGGGGGTCGGCACTAACTGTTTTGTTCGAGCCCCAAAAAATGGACGACCCCCACGGTATTGTTATTTATGATCATTCGTTTTTAAAGACCTATTTAGACATCCAGAGAAGAAAAAATCAGACTTTTTACTACCACTGAACCACGCAACTCCAAGTGGATACATGTTGCCTCATGAGGGTTTCTATCAAAGGTAATATAATCATGCGTAAAAACAAAAACTGTGAGCAATGAAATTAAGACCTTTAAAGACAACTTTAACCAGAATAAAACTTTTTAATAGCTACTTAGTGTTATATTTCCCAAATACAAACTACGACATTTTAAGCATGTTTAAGGATCGACAGAAATAGCTGGGAGAGAACCTCCATAAGAAGACCACCTCTCTAGCATAAGACCACGTCTGGTCCTTCAGTTCACGAAGCCAGCAACAGGCAACTGTATTGTTAAAACCGGATGAAGGAAGAAGCATGAACAAAGGTAGTCCCGGTTAGTCCATGGTGACTTATAATGTCTCTATCTTCAATCAAATTGTTTTTAGGTTTTCCCTTCAAGTATTATGTTCCAAGGCATGCCATTATGCATTAGAACATTTGTCTTGAAAATGCGCTCTGCAAATGTCCATTATTAATATTATTTATTATCAGCTTGCTTGCCAGAGACAACACACAGAGAAGAAAATAATTGAATCCACAAGCAGACTTGGGAACAACACATGAGCGTAATTTCAAGAGTTTTTTCATTCTATGACAACATTCAACAGCAATGATCATCCTTTATTTATCTCTATAGAAAAATGAACACACATGAAATTGAAATAGTCAGATTTGTACTAATTTTATTTCAAACTTCTTTCAAACTTCAAAACAGAAAGTACATACAAAAGTCTACACAATAAATACTAGAAGGTATACACAGGCGTCTACAAAGTTACATAATATAGATACAGTTAGTTATTTACATATTTTCTTCACCAGTCTTTAACCAATTGGCTCAGAGGTCTACAGACTTTTACATATTGTACATTTGGTTTCTCCAATGTTAAAAAAAGTATTTCTCATAATAAAGTACAAATCTTAATTTTTATTTACATAATAAAGTACGGAACAATCATAGAACCACTACCACATATTATTATTGCCATACATCAGTTAAGTGCTGAGGCTTTTTCCAGTGATTCAGTTGTACAATCTGGCTTTAGCATAAAAATCAACATGTGGCTCTTGCCAATTAACAAACTGTCACAATCAATACAACAATGATTTGGAAGATGTAAAGGAAGAACCATAGACATTGGAGGTTCCGAAGTATTGGGACTCAATGTAGGAGGGTTGTGGCTTTCTACCCGGGAAATCATATTTGAACATTATCTGTTATATATGCACATGTATGTATATATCTGTTGTATGTAACATTCTTTGGTTTAGAATAAATGCTGTTACTGTAATAATCTTTGTGCATAACTCTCTCATGATTAAAGGTATGGAGAGGCTGAGATTCCATTACCATTCAAATTATGTTTACCAGTATATATGTTATCATATTTCAATGCTAAATGGAATCACCATGGATTTATGAGTTAACATCAGGTTAAATCAGTAAAAAAACACGGTGCAGTTGCAACCCATAACCCCGAAAGCTAAAAATACATGCATTATACACCAACATTGCTTAGAAATAACATACGTAAAATTTTCATCATAAAGTAGTAGCAATCTTGGATTTGGAGGTCAAGATAAGGTCAAACAACTAAGACGATGCTGAAAATGGAATAAGTGACACCTTTAAACCCTAAAGCCCAGGTATTACACAGTGATGTAGGTTTAAATTAAAATATGTAAATTTCTATGTATTACACATCAATGTAGCATAAGAAAAATCATCGAAAACGATATGAAATGGAATAAGGCCATTTTGAAAAATTTCTAAAAAACATTTCGGATTGGGTGAAAAAAAAAAAGATATGGATGCACATAACAGGGCTTACTTACCATGTGTTTTTTATTTTCCTATATGGTTGTGTATGATGAGAACATTCATCCCTATATATTTGTAACATACAGTATCTTTCTTCAAAACGCCCGGCATAGATCTAGGTTAAGGCAAAACGAAAGCCAGTTGTTCATGCACCACTTAACGTGAACAGGTCTGCGGGAAAACAAATGCAAAAGTAGACTTGTTGGCAAATATTAAAGGATCAACATAGTAAGCTATAGTATACTGGCTGTACCATTTCATACTTTGGACTCGGTGCATATAGGAATGTGAATAGTTTATCATTAAACTTCATGTTCGATGACGGCTTGTCCATTAGAAGTGTGTAACAGGATACGTCTAGGCGAGAAACATAATAACACAAGGTACTGTACTCAAGGGACTCTTTGTTTATATATTACGTTACCTATATAAGGGATTATTTAAATTGATACTTAAATTATTATGTTACCTGTATAAAGGATTATTTAAACTGATATTGGCATTTAAAATCGCTGGTTTACGTTTATGTTGATAAATCCTCATTTGTTGCAAACAAATCGTACGATATTTCAAATGTCTCACGGTG
Organism: Streblospio benedicti; assembly: GCA_019095985.1. Classification (NCBI taxonomy): domain Eukaryota; kingdom Metazoa; phylum Annelida; class Polychaeta; order Spionida; family Spionidae; genus Streblospio; species Streblospio benedicti. The sequence goes on from JAGTTF010000657.1 coordinate 6,021, forward strand.
TTGGGTAGCTTTACAATGTTGTGCTGACATTGTGGACCAATTTTCAAACATTCATACTTCATATTCCTGTAAAAACTGTATAGATATGGCAGGATGCCGTAGACGATGTATATGTTCTAATGCAAGGCATTCAAGACACAAAATTGTTTGACAAACCAAATAGCGTATGAAAAGTTTGTGGACTAAATTGATATTGTGTTGGGTAGCCTTACAATGTTGTGCATTGCTAACATTGTGGACCAATTGTCATACATTCATAATCCATAGTTATGTGCATATACACAATGACTGGTCTGGTGTTACATTAGATGCCTAATCGTACAAAATGTTGGGGATGCTTGGATGTAAAATTAATCAAAATCCAAATTGTGAAAATTCGCCATTCATACTTCGTAAGATCCTTCAAAGGCATCACTGTATCTAATTGATAAAGTCTACATCCATATACCAGTATTTGATAAATGATTTTATATTCAGATTATCCCGAGCATGGCAGAGAGCAGACAAACCAAAATGGCTGACTTCACGGTAACACCGAGGCCAGACTATGGTACTACAACTATGGCCGCCATGTGGCAGCACCAACAACATGGCTACTTCATAGACCTCCAGGTTAAGGTCAAGGACATGACCATCCCATGCCACAAGCTTGTTCTCTCCACTGCCTGTGAGTACTTTGCATCATTGTTGACTTCCGAATCCAAAGAGAAAACCAATGATGAAATCCGTTTGGAGAACATAGACAAGGATGTGATGATGAACATAATGAGACATTTGTATGGACAAGATGCGACCTTCAAGCTGGAGTCCCTGCCAAATGTGTTAGAAGCCATGGAGATCATGGGGCTAGAGTCTATCAAGGAACAAGTTTCAAAAATCATGTCGGACAACCTTTCTGCAGAGAATTGCCTTGCTTGGTGGAAGTTGTCTTCAAAGTACGGAATGGAAGATGTACGCAGCAAGTCCATGGAGATGATCGTTTCTGATATTTCCATTGTTGGTTCATGTGAAGAGTTTAAGACCCTAACCATAGAGCAACTTTTGCATATCATTTCGGCTGAAACACTTGAGTCTACAGATGAACTGCTAGTGGCGAGTGTTGAGTGGGTAGACTGTGAGCCACTGGCGAGGAAAAACAACATGGCAGACATTATGAAGACTATAAACTTGAAAAAGTGCAGTGTTGAAACATTGAACACCATCGACAAGAAATACCAAGACCTTCTTCACGATGCAAGAGTATATAGATTAATTGTAAACGAATTATTTGAAAGAATGTTGGCATCTAAGGCTTGTGCAGGAAATGCCGAGTGCTTGGTAGTTCTGGGTGGATTAGCAGATAATTGGTATGGCAAAATCAACAACAAGTGTTTTGTTTGTCGGTCAGTAGATGATTTCCACTGGGAAGCATTTGCTGAAATTCCTGTGAGGTCTCACGCTAAACGCTCTCCAATTGTGGCAACAAATGAAGGTTTCATTGTCCTCTGTGGCGGCCAAAGCAAGAAGAAAACGACGAAATACGATGCTAAAAGTAAAAGCTGGCACGATCTGCCAGACAGTCCACCAGGTGTAGAAGAGGGTTCCGCCGTGCTATGTGACAACAGCGTGTATCTTCTGGGCGGTGATGGTCCTCTAGCCTCAGTCTACAGACTCGACCTCGCCTCGCTTATCTGGCACCAGGAGGCAGACATGCTGGAGAAATACGGGTGGCCTATTGCCGCCGCCTTAAACAAAAAGATTTATGTTGCCAAGAAGAAAAGTCTTGGAATGTTTGATGCAGCAAGCACAAAAACATGGCAACAAAAGTCAAATCTGCCTGAAGATGTTCCTGATATACATGGATCAAGTCTTGTCGCCTCTGAGAACTCTCTGTACCTTGTAGGTGGGTATGACAGTGTCGCCGCTCGCTATGATGAACCCACGGACGCTTGGACCTTGCTCACCCCACCTGGTATCCAACATGGCTTTGGCTCGGCTGCCTTGTACAAGGCGAAGATTTATCTGATTGGGACACTGGTAATTCCGACCACAGCAATGCATCTGTTTATGACATTGCTAAAAACCAGTGGTCTGTAGTGCCAGTCAACCTGCCGTTTAAGCAGATTTCATTCTTCACAGCTGCAGTAGTTACGTGGCTGTAGTGGTGCAGATATTGCCGACTGGATTGTCACAGCAGATACATTCTCCTGTAACTGAATAAAAGTGATGTGCATGCTTCATTGACCAGTCTTGAGTTGCCCGTTGAACAATAGTTTAATGTAGCAAAGAACCAAATCATTACTGATTTTGAAATAGTTTGTTTGATTGCCATACTTATCAACTCACCATGTTATTATTTGGAATAGAGAACGTGCTTAAGAGGGTCACATGTTCAGTATGGCCTATACTGGTGTTAGCAACACATGCGGGCTTGCTATTGGTGTGAATAATGTCTTGCTTTGAAAAAGTAATTTTCATATTGTATTTTTAATGAATAGTTGAATCATTCCTTAAGTTAGGCACGAACAATGATTTACTTGAATTTAAATTTCAATATTTTTTTATATTTTTGAAACTTACAGTTTGTAATTTTAGTAAATAAAGAAGATATGTTGTATTAAGTTTTCATATTGTTTATAACATGAATACCACATATGTTAACATATAAGTATGATTGTCAATACAAGTTCAACAATAGTTTCTAAACAAGGATAATAATCAGTTCATACACTTTCCATCAAAAGTATGATTGTCGTTAACAACTACAAACTACAAATTTGTAAAATACAGTTCCATACACTAAAAGAGCAGTCTTTTAGCACAACCATCCCTGCACCGTTCACCATATGTACATCAGTACATGTGTTTCCATTGCATTGTGACAATTGCCAATTATGGCTATTGAAAGTGAAACAATTCACCCGATACACATGAGCATTTCCATTTGGTTGACAATAAATTTTATAGACTTAAAACACCCTCACATGCCCACCACCAGAGTGCCCACCACCATGCAACTATTTAACCGACTTGACGGGAATGTGATGTCTTTTTTATTCGTTTGGTTACTTTCCCAACCTGACGATTATTTGATTTGAATAAATACTAGGACGTATATAAGAAATATTTGTACTGACAAAATATTTTATGAGTGATTTTTTTTTTACCCTGAGCAAACAATTTTATTCATTAAACAGATGGTTCCATGGAAACTAACTTATTTGAAACACACAGGATCACTGTTTTTGTGGTTAAACGTCATTATCCATTCGACTACTGAAACACACTGTTCCTGTACTCAATCTGTTTTAACTCTAACCCGTTCTGCCTGCATGTGTGTGTGCGTGAGCAAATCAAGACAGGGGAACCATAACATGTAAGCTGATATTGATTAAAACCACTTGGAACCACACATAAAAGGTTTCTCTTTCTAATAGAGAAAAAAATGGTACCAGCTGGTTTCCTCAGAGACAGGTCTGGCAGTAATTATAAAATAGGGTCAGTTGGATTTAACCGGATTCCTCGCATACAACCTCGTTTACCCTGGTTTACTCCTCCTGGTTTACTATTAAGCCTCCTGTAGAGTGCCCCAGTTACCCATCAGACAATAAACGGACACGTGCACCCCACTCATGAAAAAAAACATGAAAAATGAAATGAGCAGGGGCCTAAAGAACAAAAATGAAACTCGCGTATTTGAAGAGCGCGCGTCGCCCCACAAAATCCAGATAAACGGGATCTCCTGGCTCGACTGATCCGCCTCATGTGTCATTACACCCTGTCAGCTGACGCCGGCTGATAACGCAGAGATTTGTCATTACGACTAGCCCTATTTTTTTAAATGTGGATGGAATCAAATCACATGACTTTTACAATGCATTGTGGGTATTTTAGACAAAAATCAATCTCCATCATTCGCCATCACAGGGTTGATCGAGACTGTATGGTCTAGCAGCAAAAGTGTACTGTGATGATATAACATTGTGACAGGAAAACTTGTGTATTATGACGCCAGATGCAGAAGTCACAACTGTCAGCAAACATATCATAAAGACTGAAAATGAGTGTGTATGTAGACTTTGCGTCCATTATAATTATAATTGTAGTTAATGCAACTGCCACTAACCATACTGTAATAGAGACTTACCAATGACACCTTCCAACGGCGCCACTGACACGTGTCTGTAGCTTGACCCCGAACATTGACCCCGTCACTCAACGTCACGTACTCTGGGCCAATCTTGATGCAACAAAGTCGAATGTGGAATTTATAACATTTTGACATGCTTCACCTGTTGCCACTGTAGCTGAAAATGCAATGTGATTTGAACTGGTAACAAGTGGTGTAACTCTTATTGAGCATGGAGCTGTTATTGAGTTCTACTTGAACGTCAGCTGGTTGTTGTAATGGTGAATTAATACTTTGTAATTTGGTAGAAAAACATGTTATTGTAATTGCGTCTATAAAGGAATGTGTAATTGTAATTAGAATTCATATTCAAAATTGTAATTGACCCCAAGTCTGCTGTGGATGCAGGAAGCAGACGATTGAGAAAGTCGACCGCTCCCGTGGCTCTGATGACGTCATCAACACATCCAGGCACCGGCGGAGTTTTCAGCAGACGTATCGATGTTCTGAGTTATCCGTCAATTTGGTCTTCTGGCAACTGTTCGTCATGTGTCTGTCTTACTTCATCACTGCGTGATTATGTCTATCAAAGGTCATTTTTGATTTGTTGGTCCTTTGTTTAAAAAAAAAGCTGTAACATCTGTAAATCATGCTATAAAACTGCATGTAATCCACTGTGAGAAAAAGGCTTACATGAGTCGTCTCTTCATTTAGCTGTTGATGTGTTGCAATTAATATAAATGTTAATATGTAATAAAACCTGTTACCTGTATTTAATCACGGACCCCTAGACACGACCCTGGGTCGTGCGTCAAAAGCTGCTGGTTTCTGTTTGTGGCTGATTAATGTTGAGGTTTTCGCCTTAACTTTGTGCTGGAAACATGATGCTGGTTTATGGGTAAAGTGTCATTTACTCATCGCAGGGAACATATGTCTTGGTGTCTGTGTTTCATGATGGTAAATCATAAGTAATGCAGACCGCTATATTTAGCACTGCATTTCTGTACAACCCAACATAAAGGTAATTCAGAAATTGGCCTTTGACGTCTTTTGAAAGGTCACTGTGCTCATCTAATTTTCATCAGACGTGGTACACAGCCATCATT
>JAGTTF010000657.1:11334-27632 GCA_019095985.1 Streblospio benedicti
ACCATTACTAGTACAATTACTAGAGACAACACAAAATATACTCCACCGCCCTTTCTTCAATTTCACAATATTCATCAGTACTTCAAAATTACAACTACTACCTTTATATTTTTACTAAAATCCCAACTCACGGATTTGGACCTTCCACAGAATTCCAACAAGTTCCAGACAAGAAATGCACTTTACCTTTCTTACTCTTCCCACCAGAAACATTCAAGAGACTTTGGAAAACTTTCATCAACGGCAGAACACATCTATTCTCCCCAACAACCAGGCAGCTACTAATTAAAATTTGATGATGAGAAACGCATGCCGTCGAGCAAAAATTTTTGACGACCATTGAATATATTCATGCAACAGCCCCCAGATCATCAGTAGCTGATTATGTTAAAGTCTTTTATTGTCTAAATGGTACAGTCTAGTAGGGGTCGTGGCCCCAGCAGCTGAATGTGTGATCCCTTGTAGGGTCTGTGATCGTGTGGAAACCACGGCCGTGTACGGAGCGTGACCGTGTGTAGGGGCCGTGACCCCGTGCATGAACGTATGTGGGGACAATTTTATATTTCAATATTTATGACAGGGTGGGGTCGGAGAATTTTCAAAAAAATGTCAGTGAAAAATTTATAGCCCCACTCAATTCTCTGTGAAAAATAAATTTCATGTGATAAGAATTGATGACCCCCCAATATGACACAATTTCATGTGATAAGAATTGATAGATGTCCATATAAAAGCCCCCCCCACACACACAACAGATCACACTTAATGAAAAAATTGGTAGTTAACACTGTCATTGACAGTTAAATCAAATACTATTTGATAGATGTCCATATAAAAGCAGTAAACTTTAGTACAGAATCTCTAAAAAATACGGGTAAATTTTCTGTGAATTGTTAGCCCCCTCAAAAGTTTGTGAAAAAATTGATAGCCCCCCTAAAGATTGTTACAAAAGATCATGCCCCGCCCTGAAATCCTCCTACCCCACCCTGTCATAAACACTGAATGGTCCCTTAGGGCGATAAGTCTGGAGAAAATCTACATAAAATTACACATGTCATTTTAATGATATAACTATACTGTATACTGTAAATGAAGTACTTTGGTGGTAAAGGGGGAGGGGGCGGCCCCTGGATCTGCCTATGATAAAATAGACATTATAGGAAAGTTATAGTTTGGAAATGTTGAGATTTGTGTGTTTTAAAGTGTCATTTCATAAAATTGTGGAATGAAAACTTAAAATTATGAACTATGGTTAAAGCCTCCAAAAATTAACAGTGTCGTTACACATCGTTGAAAAATCAGCAATTTTCTTAAACATAAAATTGTGGGAATGAAAACTTAAAATGCAGCACATCATGAATTATTATCTATGCATCAAATAAGAATATAAGAGCATGAATTAATCCTCAATTTGAGAGTGTGGACTCGCTGTTATGCTGGGTCATATCAGGTAAGTGGAAATGACTTCCTTCTCAAATCAAGAATACATATTCTCAAATTGTTTTTTAGAGAACACTGCAATAATAATTTTAAGAAATATAAACAATTGAATAGAATGATACAACTTCCAAAGATATCATTACTGTATAATTGCATATTTAATAGCATAATTTGATCATGCAAGTAAAGACATGTTACAATGTAATATTTCAATTACCAAGAACTTGATTACTTTGTTTGTGTACAATGTCTGTTTTCTTTACATGCTCATGCCCAATCCTCCTTTGCTTCATCATCACTTGTGGTATCTTCTGACAATTTCAGTAGAGAATCGTCTTGTGCTCTTTTTTGTCACATGTTTGAAGTTTACAAAGTTCTGTACAACATAATCCGTTTGGAATACATGGACATGTTAGCTCATTACAAAATCGACTGCACTTGGATGCCAGAAATTGAAGGATGGCATCTCGAGCAGTTACCACATCTGACCAACCAATTACAAGTTGCTCATTATCATCTGCACTCTCCATCAACCATCTCTTTCCTGCAGGAGAATGAACAGGTTGACTTCCTTGGAACAACAACTTCCAAATCCTCGCTTGATAATTTACTCATTGAAAATGTCGGTACAATGTTGTGGTACATGGAGGAAGCTGAAATGATTCAACTTTTTTAACAAAATAGCTGGTACCACATTAGATTTACACTAGCTGAACTTTGCCAACTATATACATGTAGTTGGCAAATAAAAGATTCTAAATCTTGAAAGTGCTCAGCACTCAGGTCCCAGTCGACTCCCAACCTTTTAAAAGCCTACTTGTGCTTTTGGTTACTTTTCATAAGTTTCAAAGCACAAACTTTTCCTTTCCTTGAAAATGTACTTACTGAGTCGCAACCAGTTATTGCATGCATTTCAATCCGTGCTTTTGTGTTATCTGGCCAAAACAGATTTACTAAATTTTGGACTTCTGTTTTGGGTACCACTTTTTATATAAATGCGATATATAGATGCGACTGCGAATTTCATTTCTGACTGCGACAAAGAGGACCAGAAGATCAGTATCATCTGATACAACTTTTATTGCTTTATACCCATTTGATGCAGCATGAAATAGGTGCCTTGTATCTGCCTCTTCTTGTGTAGATTTAAGTTCATGTACAACCTCTGATCCAAGATCATTCATTAGGTAGCAGTCTTCACAACTAACATACACTTCTTTTCCTGACAATCTTTTGTAGAGCCTAGGATGGTTTCACTCCTGTACTATGACCGTGTTTTCTAGAGAATGTTTGCAAATTCATTCTGGTAAGTGGGTCATGGCATTTATTCACTGGGAGTCACTCTCTAATCTTTCCACTCCGAAGGTTTAGTAGATCTTCTCTCAAAGTCTGTTAGCTTCCATAAGATCTTTTGCTATGTTTTTGGTAGCAGCAAGTCCACTTGACAGGCAGACAAGATCACCTCTTTCACAACTAAATGGGTTAATTCAGCATGTCTACATGAATATCTATCATGATGCTACTGATGTCTTCTTCATCTATTTTAATTCTAGTTTTCTGGAGGTCTTTGTGAATACTATTGACTTGATCCATGTCTAGAGATGCTTTCAGTGTCCTCAGATATGAGCTACGATATTCTGCAGTCAAGTAACACCTGTTCAGTGCGGCCGGCTTTAAACTGACACCTTGAGTGCCACAAGCAGTTTGTGTCTCTCTGTTTACTGTTTTGTCAAGTGTCTGGTCTACTGGTACTCTCCCAAAGGTATTATCATCACTATGTTGAACTGAGAATCACCCTGTTCTGAGGTAGGCGTGAATATGTGGGTGATCTGTGGATAGACTGGACATTTCAGAATAGTAGTGGGACAGATATGGGATCATGGCATAAATGAATGGGATCATGGGATCGTAGCTTAAGCACCATTACCATGAACTCTCATGAAATGTAGCTCCCAATTACCTTCTCATGATACCACCATATCCAGGAGGATCTCAACCATTTCAACGCAGCTCATCCAGAAGTAAGACAATTGGCCATTTTCCTTGCACAGAAACTCTTTGAATTTCAAAAACGCTTCATTTGTTGCTTAGAAAGAAGCAGATTTCATGAGGTCTTTGAATGAATTTTCAGAGAGATCTCCAGACATAGCTGTTATGGTAGTAATCCAACTCTGTAAATGCTCACATTTATCACAGTCACATAATTTTCCAGCAATGTTGGGAATTGTTTCCACATGAGACACATTAGTGTTTCATAGAGAAGTGCATGCAAAATGATAGCACGGTTATAATTTCGACCTCCTGCAATGTATACTCCTGCAATGAGACCTGACTCAATACATAGATCCTGAAGACCAGCATCTCCAAAGTGCTTCCCTATGATTGCCATTTGAGTACACATTGTATAAAAAGCTCAAATTTACAGGGTATAATTGCATCAAGTTTGCTGTGGTTCCACAATATTTCTGTGGTTTTTGCATAGATAGCCTCATCATACACCAGCACAATACTATTCAGTTCAAGATTTTCCTTAATCTTCTGTGAACAAACAAGTATCTCATGGAGGGTGGATATTTCAGTTGCTGGTGCATTGATGGTGGGATATGGCAAGGTGTCAGAAGAAATTTGGATGTTATGTGTGGTTATATTAAACCCAGGCCATCCTGCAAAATGTGCCAAACACAGTCTAGTCAAAATCCAAACAAAGTTCTTCATTTTTGTTCTGCCACGAATTCTTTAACATCGAGTGTTACATAGGGTCCGGCTAGCGGTTCTCCCGGGCGGTTCTTCTCGTCCACCAGCATTATATGCTGGCAGTTGATGTATGCTCACTTCCAGTGATCCTTTTCTTCATAGTGCTTGAGTGGGCTCTCTTGGCTGATGGTCACCATAAACTCTTGCTTGCACAGCAATGCCATTGACACGGTGTGATGTGCCAGCTCCACTCAGGGGTCTTCAATTCGGTAAATATTATCGAAGGCCAATGTAGTAGGAACATGTGGATGGATGTGCTCAAGTAATGGTATATGCTCATCCTTTTGAATCTGCCGCTTCTGAATGCATGAGGATGTCTCCAGCTCTTCAAGTGGAGTATATGAAACATAATCCCCAAGGCGATTGATTTATTCTGATCATTTCAACGGAGCCTGTTGTGGACTTGATGGCATATTGCATGATGAGGTGCTTGGCAGGTTTATTTGTCCTCTTAACACAAAATCATAAAATCAGAGTTACATTACAACTTTGCTGACCATCTTATATTATCAAAAGTAAAATGAACCACCATATTGATACTAATTCTGAATTACAAACATCATTTACACATAGGAGTGTTAAACATCGTTAGAGCAGTTTTTTATCCAAACTGCAACTGCTTATTTTGCTAAATAGTTGACTATAAATATCAATGAGGCATTTCTATTATATATTAGAATATATCTGATATGCATAAACACAACATTATAAATGCTAACCTGCGCCATGATCAGTTTGATAATGCAAATACATACACTTAAACAAAATCAATACAAATTCATCCTTTAACAAGTTGTGCGGCCATTTTGAATTTTAGTGGCCATCTTGATTTTTTCCATACACATAGAAAGTTGATGTACAATACAATATTAATTCAAAATTATAGAGTATTTGATACATTATTAATGTAGATTTCAATGAGAACATCTGCAGCTCTCCATTTCCTTAATAAGTTGGTTGCCATGGTAATATGCTAATTATATGATTAAAGCTACCACTTTGACACATGTATCATAGCTTAAATTGAAGCTGAGATTCATAGCTACAAAATGATATATGATAGCACTTGCCCCTAAAGATGGTACCGATATCCAAAATTTGGGGTCTCAGCTCATGGCCTGAAATCGTAAATGTGAAATTTTGCTGTTTATTATGATATCCAAACAGACTTTAATAAACACTATTCTGATAATAGAGTAAACTTTATTCAATATTTAATATCATAATCACGCAAGTCGAATTTTGTTTTATTAAAGTAGCAAAGTAGCAAAATTAGAAGAAAATTATATATAGCATTATATTACAAACAATTTTATTTGATACAACTACTGATAATAATAGAAAAAAAATAAGTGCAAAAAACAGTGGATAATCATAACAGGAGGATAAATATTGATTCCAAACTACTATAAAAACTGAGTTTTGTGCTTAATTTTAGCAAACATTAAGGTTGTGCAGAAGTGAATATAATATCACATTGAAAAACTGGGACGGATGGCAAACCAAAGTGAAGTGCAAATGAAGTCAACATCAATTGAGAAATCTTTCAGCAGAACTGAGGGTCGAAAATCACACAAAGAAATACAGGGTGGTGACAAACCATATGCATGTAGTGAATGTGGCAAGTGTTTTAGTGAACAAGGCAACTTGACCAAGCACATGAGAATCCACACTGGGGAGAAAGAATATCAATGTACATTGTGTGAGAAAACATTCAGCCAAAGTGAACATCTGAAATCCCATATGAGAACTCACTCTGGTGAGAAACCGTATGAGTGTAGTCAATGTGGCAAGTGTTTTAGCCAACAAGGCAACTTGGCCAGCCACATGAGAATTCACACTCGGGAGAAAGAATATCAATGTACATTGTGCGAGAAATCATTCAGCTGTAAGGGAAATCTGAAAAACCACATAAGAACCCACACCGGTGAAAAACCTTATAAATGTAGCCAATGTGGCAAGTGTTTTAGTGTCAAGCCATTTGACCAGCCACATGAGAATCCATACTGGGGAGAAAGAGCATCAATGTACAGTGTGTGGGAAATCATTCAGCCGAAGTGAAACTCTTAAAATCCATATGAGAACTCACTCTGGTGAGAAACCTTATAAGTGCAGCCAATGTGGCAAGTGTTTTAGTGTCAGTAGCAACTTGACAAACCACATGAGAATCCACACTGGGGAGAAAGAACATCAGTGTACTAGGTGTGAGAAATCATTCAGCTGTAAGGGAAATCTGAAAATCCACATGAGAACCCATACTCTTGAGAAACCGTATGAGTGTAGCCAATGTGGCAAGTGTTTTAGTGTCAGTAGCCATTTGACCAGCCACATGAGAATCCACACTGGGGAGAAAGATAATCAATGTACAGTGTGTGAGAAATCATTCCGCCATAAGGGAAGTCTGAAAATCCACATGAGAACTCACACGGGGGAGAAACCTTATGGTTGTGGAGTTTGTGACAAAAGTTTCTCTCAAAGGTCTGCTGTTGTTATTTTATGCATCACTGCACATCTGGAGACACAAGCATACACAGTGGGATTTACAGCTTGTTGTCAAGGTTTTGAAAAGTTCCATATGACTGTGCATGCAAGAAGTGAGCGGTTACACACACTGAACATCTAAAAGTATTTTAGCAGGTTTGTGACAGATCATTTACACTTTTTCAAATGAAGCAGAGTGAAAAGTCTTTTAAGTTTTCTACCTGTCCAATATTACCTGTTTTATGATTTTGGTTGAGATGTAAAGCAGGAATCATAACGTCATCATTCAAATAGGGCAGAGTACCGGAAGTGATTGTTTGGAGGTTGAGTTGCTACCATATCACAGATCCATCTGAACAAGTTGCGTGGGTACAGCTCCGTCACACGTAGAACGTACGCAACGTGTCACGTATTGTAGGCGTCTGATGTTGCATCAAGTTAGAAATAAACAGTTTTTTAGTTTTCACACCACAGTGCCCTGACTGAATCATCACTTAACAGATGTATGAATAGATTTGGTAGTGAATTCTATAATTGTTCTGTGCTTTATTATATAAATACTTTTTTACTTATTGCAGAAACTAAATGTAGAATGATCTACAATGTGTAAAGTAAGTCTGTGTAATATGTAAATAACTAACTGTTTCTATATTATGTTACTTTGTAGACTATTGTGTATATTTTCTGTTTTAGTATTTGAAATAAAATTAGTACAAATCTGACTTTTTTCTATACAGCTCAACATAGAATGATAATTCTTGAAATTACGCTAATGTGTTGTTGACAAGTTTGCTTGTATATTCAATTATATTCTCTCTCTCTGTGTTGTCTCTGGCAAGCAAGCTGATAATTCACTATATAATTCCATCCGAGGGTTTTTGCTTGTCTGCTGGCTTCGTGAACTTCAAAATAACACCACATCTCTAGATACAGTAGAACCTCTCTAGTGAGACCACCTGAAGGACCAGACATGGTCACAATAGAGAGGCGGTCTTCAATGGAGTTTGTCTTTTTCTATTTCTGTGGATCCTTAAGCTAATGGTACACAGGAAATACCTCATACATAGACTAGTGCCGTTTTGAGTCTGACATTTGCTGTTTTCATCTGCTACACAACCGATGCACCTTTAGTCACTGTTTTGATCCCCGTGGGATGACAGAATCCAACACGCAACTGACCCAGTTTCTTATAATCAGATCCTTGAAGATTAAACCTGGCACAAAAAACAGACGACCTCCCAAGTGTATTGGCGTTCATTTGATGTTTTGGCAGAGATTCTGACAGCTGTTGGTGGAAATGAGGAAGTCCCCCAGCAACTGCCGTGAATCTTATCGATGGCGGCAAACGGGGAAACACCCGGCGGCAGACAGGGTCTTGGGGGTGGGGGGGGTTTGGTGTGTGTTTTTGAAACCCACTGCCATGTATGGGGTCGGGATAGTGTATTTTTGCGGACTATGATTTATACTTTTCAATTTCAGCGGATGTCTGAACTCATTGATGAGTTTGAAATGAGTTCAATGATTTTCATGTTCGATGTAGACCTATGTGCTCTATTCTGTATTATATTATGATCGACTGTTGGTACTATGTTGGTGAATTCTGCTGTGAATTGTACCTAATTACCATGCAGTGCTCCCTAAGTCAATCAATCACTTCCCTGGTCTTACCATTAAACTGAGGTGAAATATTCTATATATCATATGTTTGTTAGTGAATTGCTCAGACTTACGATGGCTGTGTACCACGTCTGATGAAACATTAGATGAGCACATTGACCTTTCTAAAAGACGTCAAAGGCCAATTTATGAATTACATTTATGTTGGGTTGTACAGAATGCAGTGCTAAATATAGCGGTCTGCATTACTTATGATTTACCATCATGAAACACAGACACCAAGACATATGCTCCCTGCGATGAGTAAATGACACTTTACCCATAAACCAGCATCATGTTTCCAGCACAAAGTGAAGGCTAAAACCTCAACATTAATCAGCCGCAAACAGAAACCAGCAGCTTTTGACGCACGACCCAGGGTCGTGTCTAGGGAAATGTTTGAACGATTGTGAATAAGTTTTCATCTAACTTGGGATCACCTGTTCCGTATAGTAATAATTTTTTCCATTGGTAAAATGAGTTTCTTTTGTTGTTCAAAATTTAATAAAGGTTGCACTGTCAGCGGAGCCCATTCCCTCAACCCCTCCATCATTACTTGACGTTGGGCAGCAAAAGCAGGACAAAATAGCAAAAAGTGCTGGATATTTTCATTTCTATGGTTACAGTAGTTGCATATACTATTATCAATAAAGCGATATCTCATTCTATGTGAATTTAGTCCACTCAAGCCCATTCTTAATCTACTATGGTTTACGGCTCCATTTCCATCTTCACACAGAAAGAGATGGTACGTGGTACTGCCATATATATCTCCCAACTTAGATTTCAATGAATTTAATGATGATGCTCGCCTAATGTCACCTGGTGAGTCGTTCCAAGACTTTATTGCAGATGGTATATAACTCTTTAGGAAATAGTTCTTATTTGACTGTGGCATTCTGAGATCATCAGCATTTCGCAGTTGGTATCTATTGTCAGAGCCCACTGTTTCAGGTACTTTTCCTGACAAATTATGTGGAAGTAGGCCATGTTTGCTTTTATAAATAAACTGGATTTTACTTGAGATCCTCCTATTTTCTAATGGTGGGACTCCAACTTCTTTAAGAAGCTCCCTATGCGAGGTCTTCTTATATGCCATGGTCACAAATATTAGAGCCTCTCTTTGTATGCGTTCTAGTTTATTTAAATGTTCTTTTGGACTGGAGTCATATAGTTGATGTCCAAACTCTAGTACTGGCCTTATATGGGCAAGATATATGGTTAGTCTACTTTTTCGTGGAATTTTATTAAGCATGGTTAGTCGCTTCATACCTTTCTCACAGTTTTCAGCAATGTGGTTTTCCCATGTCATTGACTCATTAAATTTGATTCCCAACTGTTTATGGCAATTTACTCTTTCCAGTTTTTCATCTCCAATGAAAAGTTCGGGATAATTTGGTCTCTTGACTTTCTTTGAGAAGACAATGTACTTAGTTTTTGTGGGATTAAAGTTCACTAGCCACTGTTTAGACCACAAATGTAGTCTTGATAAGTCTCTATTAATTTTTGAAAAATGATTTTGGGTCAATAATACTTTTTCTAAAATTGAGGTCACAAATAAGAACATTTCTGATTCTTTCGTTTAAATGTCATCAATATATATCAAAAATACATGGTTTTATTACATATTAACATTTATACTTTTGAACAGCTAAATTAAAGAGACGACTCATGTAAGCCTTTATATCACAGTGGATTTACATGCAGTTTTTATCAGCAGGATTTACAGATGCTACAGCTTTTTTTCTAAACAAAGGACCAACAAATAAAAATGACCTTTGATAGAACATAATCACGCAGTGATGAAGTAAGACAGACGTATGGCAAGTCCTCCCCGCCAACAGACCAGTTGCCAGACGACCAAATTGACGATAACTCAGAACATCGATACGTCTGCTGAAAACTCCGCCGGTGCCTGGATGTGTTGATGACGTCATCAGAGCCACGGGAGCGGTCGACTTTTCTCAATCGTCTGCTTCCTGCATCCACAGCAGACTCGGGGTCAATTACAGTTTTGAATATGAATTCTAATTGCAATTACACATTCCTTTATAGTGCCAATTACAGTAACATGTTTTATTCTTTTTCTACCAAATTACAAATTATTTATTCACCATTACCACAAACCAGTTGATGTTCAAGTATAACACAATAACAGGTTGATAGGCTACTCAAAACAGTTACACCAGTTCAAATCACATTGCATTTTCCGCTACAGTGGCAACAGGTGAAGCATGTCAATATTTTAAAAATTCCACATTCGTTGCATCAAGATAGGCCCAGAGTACGTGACGGCGGTTTAGCAATACAGACACGTTTCAGTACGTCGAGTGACATGTACGCAACTGACGGCTTGGCAATGTTCGGGGTTAAGCTACTGACACGTTTCAGTGGCGCCGTCAAGCGAGCACGGGACAATCAGCAAGGTGTCTCCCCAGCATGTCTGGCGGCAGTGTCATTGGTAAGTATGGTTAATTGCAGTTGCATTAACTACAATTATTATTTTTATAATGGACGCAAAGTTCAGTCGTGTTCTTTATGACAGAGGACGTTGTGACTTCTGCTTCTGGCGTCATAATACACGAGTTTTCCTGTCACAATGTTAGATCATCATTACAGTTCCACTTTCGCCGCTAGGTACCATACATACCCATCAGTCTTGATCAACCAGACCCTGTGATGGCGTAGCAGGAAGAAATGATATGATTGTCTACAATACCCTCAATGCATTGTAAAAATTACATGATTTGGCTCGGTTTCATAAATAGTGGGTGACAAAGCTCTGCGTTATCAGCCGACGTCAGATGACGCACGAGGCGGATCAGTTGAGCCATGGGATCCCGTTTATCCGGATTTTGTGGGGCGACGCACGCTCTTCAAATACGCGAGTTCTGCGATTTTTTAGCCCCTTGCTCATTTCCTTATTGTTTTTTTTTCCATGAATGCGGTGCACGTGTCCGTTATGGTGTCTGGTAACTGGGGCATTGGACCCTACATGAGGCTTAATAAAGGGATAAAACCAGGGTAAACGAGGTTGTATGCGTGAAATCAAGTTACGTCCAGCGGACACTATTTTATAATTACTGCCTTGTCTCTGAGGAAACCAGCAGGTACTTTTTTTCTCTTTTAGTAAAAGAGAAACCTTCTGTTTGTGCTTTCAAGTGGTTTTAATCAATATCAGCTTACTTTTTGATTTGCTCACGCACGCACGCACAGGGGAGAATGGATGTCAAACAGATTGATTACAGGAACAGTCTGCTTCAGTGGCCGAATGGATAATGACGTTTTCCACATGATCATGATCATCAGTCGGGTCTGGTGGTGAGTGTTCAGCAAACGATTTACCAACAAGTTTGCACACTACTTCGTGGTACCTACATTTTAAATAGGTTCATGGCCATGCAATAATCTTAGTCATAAGCACGTCCACAATACGTTTGACGGGGACTTTAGAAAGCTACATGTATAGTGTGATAAGGATGCTGCCAATGATGCGGTGTGAATATAAACTCACTAGAGCAGATGAATTGCGACTGTCACTGTCAACACTTACAGCTGTATCCACAAATCTGTATGTGGAATCAAGTTAAATCCAGCGAACCCTATCTTATACTTACGGTCTCTGATGAACCAAAGTTTTCTTTAAGAGAAAGAAAAAGATTTTGTTTGTTGTTCCAACTTTTGTTTATTAACATCACCTTACATGATGTGGTTATCCCGTTTTGATTCGAAACCAACAAGTTTGCACACGGCTCGGTGTACGTACATGAACATTTTAAAAACGGTTTAGTAGGTTCTGGCCATGCACTAGTCTCAGTCAGAAGCACGTCCTTACTAAGCTAAGAAAGTTATATAAGGAGGCTCACGTGGCCTGAATGTAAACTCACTAGAGATGACGGTGAATTGCAACTGTCTCTAAGCACTTAAACTTACAGCTGCATCCACAAATAGACTAAGCAGTGTATGCCACAACCAAGTTGGGATATTGTGAACAAATACTCGACAGCACCATCTTCTGTATAAATAGCCTGTACTTTATACCCCCGCCGTATAACTAGCCCCATTTGCGTCGACCATCGATGTTGAGGGGGAAATCGACCTGATGACGCCGCCAAACGAAGCTCGTTATGCGGCGACGTGAAACGTAACGCGCCACGTCTCACGTAACGCGGAGTACGCGCCGCGTGATGTCAGGTGACAGTGGTGGAGTGTGGATGTTACGAGGTCCTGTTGGTTAGACTTTTTCTGAACGTCAAGGGGTTTGATTCCCAGGCAGAATATTTTTGTTTTGCTATATGGCTATTAAAATTCAAACAAAACAGTGGAATTACGTATTGACAGCAGGAGCAGCAGCAGCAGCAGCAGCAGCAGCAGCAGCAGCAGCAGCAGCAGCAGCAGCAGCAGCAGCAGCAGCAGCAGCAGCAGCAAGGCAAGTGGATCTCTATACATTATTACTATTTTCAGCATGCACAGGTTCCACACTTCCTCCTTGAGAACCTCACCTCTCAGCATTGCCATTGAGGCTTTTATAAAAATTTTGACAAACTGCATACGAATAGTAACAATCATCTACTGAAGAATATAATCGTGATTCCTGATAATTGCCACACTATTGGTCCTATGTGTCAGTTAGTTGATTGTCACCTGAGTTAAAATGAGTTTTGTGTGGTCAAGGAAAAAAACACTATCATGAATAAAACTGCACGTGCTTTCGCCTGTATGTAGATGTTGACACAATTTAGACAAAGTCCCGAATCTGCCAATATAGAGACCCCAATCACGCACCTCACGCGCCTTGTAAAGCCTAAAAAGGGCGCCGACTGATGAGAATGGAGGCAGTGCGCGGGTTAATGTGACAAGGTCAATAAAAGGCTGTTCTTCCTTTCATCCCGCAGGAAGCGGCTCTTTGTGGCACAAAAATAACGTGCTAGTGTGGATGAGGAGAAGTAGTCCGTAATGTCAGAAGAAGTAGTCCGAAATGAGGCGGAATGGGAGACGAACGGAGTAATCAGGTCTTCTGGGGCTCAGGCCGGGAGTGAGGTGCCGTGGGGCATTAGAGGGTAGTGGTAAATGTTGCAGTTCAAACCAGCTACATGGCCCAGGCGAGTCTAGCTTGATGCTTTACTGATCAATATAAAGGAGTATTTGTAGTATTTATACACATTTTATGGGACAAAAACGTCTGTCATCACCGAAAAATCCGTATATTGCTGTCAATGTTGAGAATAAGCTCACTCAGTTCACTTGAAGTGAGGACAGTTATATTCATGCGCCAAGACGTGCTGCCGGAAGTGGTAAAGAGTTCTATAGCACGTGATGACAAACAACATGGCGCAGGTCATGTGACACGTCATGTGACATCCCGTCCTTGAGTAATGTCTTCTGAATGACAGCTTCAATTTGCACTCAAATATGTATTGCTGATTTCACAATTATTATTGAAATTGAACACTAAGCAGATGTTTTGTGTACGTTATATAAATTTGTAAAACTGTGAAATGGATTATATAAGCTAAAATCTACAACTACGTCAAAACACCTCTCTCATGATATTACCAGAGCTCATGTGGCGACTGAAGGTTTTGTGTATGACAAATTACAAATCTGCTTTGAATAACATACAAATGCCAAGTGATTCGGGGAGTCTGCATATTTAGATCACGATTATCTGAACGTATCAGTTTCACCCAATGCTGAGAGCAAAAACAACAGCTGACGCCACGGGGCCAACATTTCATCATTTCTCCCAATTTAAATCAACACATTTGATTTGCTGATGCAGGCAACAATGGACTTAGTCTGACTCGTACAATGTCTGGCTCTTTGAAAACACAATTATCCTATTTGATAATGAGTTGGGAGGTTTACTTGAGTTTTATCCCAGTAAACATCCAGCGTTCTCAAACGTTTGTCTCTAATGTTGAAAATTCATGAAATGTGCGTTTTCACTCCTGACTGTAAAGTATTTCCTGTTGGGTTCTGTCAAAATTCTGACTAAAATTTGGGTCTATAGTCTGTGTATGCCTATCACACTGGCTCCAGTATGAATTCGTTTCTAAAGTGGCAATGGAAATTGCAGTTATTATGAATTAGCTTTGACTTAAGGTGTATTACAAAATGAGAGTGAAGAGCTGAAACGTTGAAAAGTGATAGATTTAGGCCTTTATTTTTAGAAAAAGTTAAACCTTTTAAAACGCTTATATCAACGTACCAATCCCTTAAAGAGACAGGCACAGGTGAATTTCATGTCATATCAACATTTTATGCCACATAAATAGCACTTGCTGAGCCATTTGAATCCATACATTTTTATCTAAGTGCAATTTTCCTTTTCTTCACAATTAATCATTACTCTAAACTGGTTTCATAAAAACTATGAGTAAAGTTGCTCCAAATATTAACAGTGTCGTTGTTGCAGCTTCTTAAACATAAAATTGTGGAAATGAAAACTTAAAATGCTATTACCTGAACATCTGAGTCTTAATTATTTGATTCTTTAAGTGTACTCCTGAATCAATATTAGATGGCAGTGTAAACAAAGTACTTCAGCGACACAATGCATCCTGCATGCGACATCCTGTATCACGACATGCTAACAAACGTAGTCAGTAGTGTGCTTGTCGATGAAGAGTGGCCCAAGCTAAATATAGCGAAGGTGTCAGACAGCTCAATCGGTAGAGCAACTCAATCGCCTATGACATATGACTGGTCTGGAATTCATAGACGGGGGATCGTGGAGTTCGAGTCCACGATCCTCCAAATTACCTTTACAAGTAACACTGACTTTCGTTTCAATTGGTGGAGGATCACGGACCCGGGTGCTTCGGTAGAAGCCACCGGCGTAGTCGCCCTGTGAAAAATGTGAAATTGTCCATTAGTCCAAGTGGGACTGGCCCCGTGTGTAAGACATTGGGGGAGGGGGCTACCGCCCGGGAATTCGAACTCAGATTAAGGGGTATGTGTGATCTGGATGGTGGGAAAGTTAGATCTGCGAATTCTTACGGGTCTCTCGGTCACCGAAAGCTGACTATGGGAATATATAGCGACGGGAGAATTCCTGATCTGATAACCCTGTGTCCCTGGGTACTAAGTAGTATGGAAACTCCTAGCTCACTCTCCAACACAGCCGGTCGCACTAGGAGATGACGGCTCTGGGTAGTGCCCGGATCCCTAGTGGGATAGGTTGAATACAGTCACCTAGGGGCCGTGTTGAAACAGCGAGATCGCAGAAGGCAGCTCTGGGTAGTGCCCAAGCCTCCACGTGTTGGCGGTAGGCGGTTCTGGGTGGTGCCCGGATCCCTAGTGTGGGATAGTTGAATGCGGTACCCTGGTGGCTGTTGTGAAAGTGAGATCGTCACACAAGTGGGCTGGTTGTAGAGGAGAAGGAAGTTGGGGAGTCTGTAAACAAAGTACTTCAGCGACACAATGCATCCTGCATGCGACATCCTGTATCACGACATGCTAACAAACGAGTCAGTAGTGTGCTTGTCGATGAAGAGTGGCCCAAGCTAAATATAGCGAAGGTGTCGCAGACATGTGTGTGGAAGCATATGGTCGAAGTTGGAACGTGGTTTCCTCGTCTCGGGGATTAGCTCAATCGGTAGAGCAACCGCCTATGACATATGACTGGTCTGAATTATAGACGGGGATCGTGAGTTCGAGTCCACGATCCTCCAAATTACCTTTTTTTACAAGTAACACTGACTTTCGTTTCAGCAGTCTTCTATACAAAGAGATCACCTGCCAAGGAGTTTGCATTGTGACTAGAAATCGTAATTGTGAAATTTTGCTGTTTAATATGATATTCAAACAGACTTTGATAAACACTATTCCGATAAAACAGTAAATTTTATTGAATATTTAATATCATAATCATCCATGTCCAATTTTGTTTTATTAGTTAGTAAAGTAGCAAAAATTAGAAGAAAAATTGATATAGCATTAAAATACAGATAATGTTATTTTTT
>JAGTTF010000658.1:0-13508 GCA_019095985.1 Streblospio benedicti
TATTCTATATTTTTGAACTGATATTTTGAAAATTTTAATTTAATTTGAAAAGGATACTGGTAGTATCGAAACATGTTAAAAAGAATAAAGTAAATAAAATTTGGGGCCAACATAAATTTCATTTCACTTAATTTAGACCGCGTTAAAGCAGCAAAAATAGAACAAAGAACAAAAGAAAATACAATTTACCACTCCATTTTTTCACATTGTAAAATTACAATATGAAACCTCCAATACATTTACAATGCAGCTTGATGCCGGTGATGACCATGCGTTTCATATTTTAGTCTTGCAGCCACAGTTAAATATTTCAATTATTTGTACATGTATGAACCCACAACATCTATTATCACATATATTCGTTTCTCAGGATCATGGTTTACCCTGCTTCCAGATGTTTCCTTGTTGTCTCAACAGCTTCAACAGTACTGAGTCACGGTTGAGATCTGGGTTTTCCGAGTGGTTGTTGATGGCCTCCTGTATTTTACTTCCACCTCAAATACTTTGACTTAGTGTCAAAAAGTTTCACATCATCAAGTATAAAGTGTAAATGAATGTCTACTCTCAGACAAATGCTTTCAAATTGAAAAGTTTGGGTAGTTACGGTGAATGTGTACATTCTTTGTACCCAGTGTTCGACGCTCAAGAGCTGTTTCAACGACCTATCTACTATATTTACTACACCCAAGCTGGCAGATTACATCACACACACCATCTCGTTCTTGGGCTTGTCCTTCAGTGTCACCAAAAGTGACTCTTGTTCAGTGTGCTGTACAGTTTCTCTGTCACACTATTTGCGTCTTGAAGGCACACAGGGGTGTCTCACCATCCTTTGGCCTTGCACTGTGTTCCTTGTCGTTGGGTTTCTCAATCTTCTGCAGGATGAGGAAGGCTCATCTTCTTTACCCCATTCACAGATTTACAATTTCGTGATCCGTGCCATGCCTTTGGCTTTCAAGTTATCAATAAGTGTTTTCTCACACAAGTATGTAAACATATACACGTTACCATCATAATGGCCCACTTCTTTTTATATGTTTGCACAAATATATTATGCTATATCCATATTCTTCTAAGCCCTGACGACCTGCAGAACAAAATGAGATAAAATGCAGGTTGCTCTAACGCTCAATTGCCTAATTGAAAGAACTTTTGGGACATGTATAAGAAATATTATGGAAAATGGCAGCCAAATTGAAAATGAAATCAATCACAAACTATTTCAAAATAGTATGATAGAAGTTCATTTATCCTGGGTCTGATAGTCATATGTTCATTTTACTTTAAACAGGACAATAAAAAGTTCAATATTTGAGCTTTCTGCAAACGCTCTTGCTTTGTTCACAACAACCGATGACGCCATATGTAGTCACTGTTGACGCCCCCCAGCTGCGCCCCCCTCAAATATTGAATTTTTATTGTCCTGTTAAAAGTATAAACAAATATGATTATTTCAAAATAGAGACCTCAGTAAAGTTTAACGAAAATCGAACATTCGGAGATGAGGATATTCACATAAATCTCATCACCGGATATTCACGAATATCTGATGACGAATAATAGCGGATATATAATTTTGTATACAACGTGTTGATATCAAGTGAGAAAAAAATATGGGAAACATGATACATATTAGGTCAAAATGCACTCAACAATATAATGTTCTACTATGAAAAAATTCATAACTGGTTTGAGGTCTTTGTTTACCCTCATGATGGAGCCTTTCCGAGGGATAGGGGGTAGTCCCGCTATGGCTTAATCTATCCTTCGGAACGAGCGCTTCAATATGAAACCATTACAAAGGTGGATAGACGCTGCGTCATTGGTCATTCTTATGGTATGCGGTAGACTTGATGGATCTGTCGGGTTTGCGAGTGAACTTTGCATCCAAGAATGGTACATTAAGTTTAAATTATCCTCTTTCTCCTTGTAAACTGTATGCTGCTACTTGATCAGTCTGATTCATATGCGTTAGTGGGACTTCTGACTTGCCACTCTTTATTATGCACATTATGTCATCAACATATCTTTTCCAGAGCGGTGTTTGCACTCAGGCGGGACCGTATCTATAATGTTTTGCTCTAGATCTTCCATGAAAAGGTTGACTACTAAGGGCGAGACTGGACTCCCCATGGTCACTCCAAACTTCTGTTGGTATAACTCACCTCCAAAACTGAAATATGTTGTTTCCAAACCAAATTTAAAAGCATGAGTACATCTTCCACTGTGAGATTGGTTCTTTTTTATATTCCAGTCTTGCTTTAATCTCTTGCTTATTACTTCTAACGACTGGTATATGGGTGTTTTTTGTGAACAATGACACCACATCATATGATACCGATATTTCATCATCACCGACAACTTCCTTCAGCTCCTTTAGTGTATATAGCTAGTTCTCTTGAATTCTTGGCAGATGAACAGTGGTATGTCCGCCAGTTCTTGAGACAGTCTGTAAGACTATAGTAGTAGTGTAATCAACAATCGGTCTTAGTAGTGCTCCTTGCTTATGTATTTGTGGTGAGCCATACATCCTGGGGACAATTTCTAGAGTGGGATACAAATAGATTGTACTGTTTCTGAGTGATTGTCTTGTCCTCCTTTAATTTCATTAGCATTTCTATGAGTTGGCTTTTGTATTTCCTTGTTGCGTCAGCTTCCAACATTTCATAGGTAGCAGGATCACTAAGCATTTGATTCAACTTGTCATTGTATGTAGCAGTGTCCAACAGTACAGTGGCTCTGCCCTTGTCCGCCGGCAAAATAGTTATTTCTTTAAATTTCTGTAGATCTTTTATGGCAACATTTTTTTCACCTATGGATATGGTGGAGTTCGGGAGCTTCACAAACTTTAATAAAATAGTTATCTCTGCTCTCAGTTTGGGACGTTCATTTTCTGATAATGACCAGGATGCTTGTTCTGTTGCCACGATAAAATGATCAACTGGTACTCTTGATGGTGCGACTGCAAAATTGACACCTTAAGCAAGTAGCGTTGTTTGATCATTTGAGAGATTATGCTTGGACAAATTCGACCCACCTTTTTTAACTGAGTGCCACTCAAATCTTCCTCTTTCTTTGCTTCTTTGCAACCAACTTTTCTAGTTTGTTTTGGTGTCGCCATTTTGTTTCTTCAAACGCACTTACACCTGCTGCAGTCGGGTGATTTTGTATGATGCTTCTGTCTTTGTTAACAACAAATGGAAGCAGTTGATGTTTTTCTTGTTTCAATTCACTTAATTTATTGTTGGCAAATCTGAATCTTTCCCTCAGTGCATCCTTCTTATTTTTGTCTACAATTTTCCTCGCATTATTCATGTTGATAGGGCATTTTAGATTGAGACTTTTGGTTGTAACACTGAACTCTTTACATCGTAAAGAAAAAACAACATGGTTTCGATAAAGGCCACAGTTATGTGCCCACACAAGACGTTGCATAACCTTTTGGTGCACCCATAAGACAAACTAGAGCCAATACACAGGGGTGAACTGGTGTACCAAGTCCCCTTGTCAAGGTTGCAAAAAGTTTAAATTGGTGAGACCGGGAGCCTATATGGATAAGACATTCAAAACACATAACAGAGATGAGGGAAGTTACAAGTTGTCACATACTTTCGATGACGTCATCCACAAGGAATTCCCTGTCAAAGTGGTTCGAAGAAGTTATCGTAACACGATGACGAAAGTCTCAACATAAAAGTAAATATATTTGGATAGTAACTATGAATTGTTATTTAATATACATGAAACCCATCCTGAAGAAATGTTCGCCAATCTATTAGTATCATTTATGGATTGATAAACAGTTAAAGACTTTTTTGTAAGGTTTTATGTGGCTTTGAAAGTTTGTTATCTGTTAACCTATTAAGAGTGTTTGATTTAAATATGTTTCTTCAAACACAATATCCATTCTGGTGTAACCTATCAATTTATCAAAAATTTATCAATTGGTTTAGATTTTGGAAGTCATCCATGTCCAATAAAGAATTTTAGAACTTACATCACATGACCTACATAATCACTCCAACTGACGATCAGCAGTAGCACAGTTGAAGCTGTTGACAGAAATGCGAAACCTCTTCAAGCCAGTTGATGGCCATGGTCCTGAGAAGGAAATATATTTAATATTGTCCAATCGGAACCCACAATTAACCACCATTCAAGGCACAACCGTGTATTCATAATTATATATTTTGGCTTGTTGCAGGTGAAAAAAGGAATTATGAACCACAGGATGTCAAATCCGTAGATGACTGCAGGTGTACCGTTCAAGATTTTTGTAGAGTCACAAAAGGAGCATATCGTTACCTATTTTTCAGAGTGTGTTACCCCTGATGATGACTTAGACTATGATAGTGACTCTTATGAATTTGCGGTTTGCTTCTGAATACCATTTAGATTTGTATAATTTTCTTAAACATATCATTGGGGTGGAAGCAGCATCCAAATTCCCCCTAAGAACGTTAGAAAGACGTGACAGGGGTAACACTATTCCGGTCCCTGTAGATCCCGGTAGGACGTATTATAGTGGTACAGTCAAATATACTTTCACACCAACGTCATACATCAATGTCACTTTGGCAGATGCGAATCTGTGCGACACTGCACGGCAATTCATCGATGATATAGAACAAGCCACTGATGAAAATACAGCATCCCTTGCACTTGAGTTTGTTCAGACGTTTAACAGTCATTTTGTTGTTGGGGAAAGTTATGTGGGTAGTTTAGTTGAATGGGTTGTTCAACATGCAGCCACTGTTGATAAAATGATAGCTAAGCAGTTAACCAGAAACTACTTTGTGCAATTGAAAATCTAGATGAAGTAGAGGAAGGGCGCTGGTATAAAGGTACAGACTTGATTAAAAAATGTAACTTGAAAGATAAACTTGCCAAGGGATTAGACACATTTAGACTCAGAGTAACAAAGCATGAAAATATGGCCACTTCCCAAAGTAGCTCGGGACCAAGTACATCCTCTATGTCAGGCTGTCAAATTCCATTGTCTCTCGGTGACTCGCCGCAAATATACCCTGTGTGGAAGCTGCTCGCTGATGATAAGAAGAGTACTTTTTGCTGAAGGAAGCTTATCAAAAGCAACAGAGGATACTGAAGAGAGCTAGTGGTAATTATAAAGAAAAAAAGAACAGATGTTTTCAACTTGGAAACTACACACTGGGGGTTGTATGCCGATATACCAGTTGCCATGCATAAAGTTGAATGCTGTGTTCAGCCAGCAAAATATACAAAAAGTACGAAATCGGTCTGCAAAATCCAAAATCACCATCCCTGAGAAGGTGATCATGATAGTTGGGGCAACAGGATCGGGCAAAACAACCCTAATCAACAGCTTGGTTAACTATATTTATGGTGTAGAATTTGATGATGATTTCCGATTACAGCTGGTGATGGAAGGAGAAGACGGGATGACAAAAGACCAAGCAGTTAGCCAGACGTCACATGTAACATCCTATACAATGCACCACCAGGGTTGCTTCAAAGTGCCATATACACTTACTCTAATTGATACACCAGGTTTTGGTGATACAGGTGGTATTGAAAGGGACAAGGAAATTACTGAGCAAATAAAGGAGTTCTTCACAAGTAAACATGGAATCGATCATATTGACGTTATAGGATTCGTTGCTCAGTCATCATTGGCAAGACTCACTAAAACACAGCAATATATTTTTGATTCAATTCTTTCGTTATTTGGCAAAGACATAGCCAAAAATATAGTCATGCTGCTGACATTTGCAGATGGTCAAGATCCACAAATTTTGGATGGATTAAAGAAGGCACACCTTCCATATGATTCTTATTTCAAATTCAACAACTCTGCCATATTTGCAACGAATACAACTACAAATATTTCCAGGTCTAAGATGGATGCCTTATTTTGGAATCTTGGTATGGACAGTTTCAGATCATTTATGGGGAAAGTAGGAGAAATACCTTCAACTTCTCTGACACTTACCAAAGATGTCCTTGATGAGAGAACTAGAGTGGAGAATTCTGTCAAAGCATTACATGAAGACATTCAGCAAGGATTATGTTATCTAGAGCAATTAACAACTGAAGTACAGGTCCTTGCGAAACATGAACATGATATTGAGCAGAACAAAGATTTTACTTATGAAGTTACTCGTGTAACATATGAAAAGGCAAATAGTCCACAGGGTATATCTACCACCAATTGTTCCTTTTGTAACAGAACATGTCATGAAGGTTGTGCAGTGAGTTTAGATAGTTTTAAACGTCTTTTGCTGTGCGATGGATTGGTCTGGTAACTGTACTATTTGTCCTCAACGCTGTAGCTGGAAAAATCACAAAAACGATCCTTTTACATATAAAATGAAGGAGTTTAAAGAAACAATGACATCTGAAGATTTGAAGCAAAGATATCAAGATGCCAATGGTAAGAAGTTGACTGCTCAACAGCTAGTGAATAAGATAAAGGAGGATTTTGAAAATTCTCGTGACAAAGTGGTTTATTACACAAATGAAGTACGACAGTCTTTAGAACGACTTCACGAAATAGCGCTGAAGCCAAATCCTCTATCAACAACAGATTACATAGACATATTGATTGAGTCAGAGAAATCACAAGCTTTTCCTGGGTGGAAAAATAAAGTAAACTATCTGCTGAATGTCAAGAAACGAGCAGAATATGTGATATCGATTGCTAGTGAAGAATTTGATCCTTTTCAAGAATACAAGAAAGCTATGGAAGCAGCAAAGAGGAATAAAACAAACTCTGCTTTCAATTTTATTCGTGGTTTGGGGAATGCAGCCAGAGATAGTTTATGGTAATGCTCTTTGATGCAGCTTTGGAATATTACAAATAATAATAAACTGGCCATACCACAACAGGACTCACTTAACCCTAATGAACTCAATTTATACGTAAATTCATAGAAATGATTTAGTACAAAGTTGTGGTAGAACCTATGCATAGTACGCACTCGTCCAACACTCAAGCTGTATTAATCAATTAGCTATGACCAGAGTTGGGGAGACTAATTTTTTTGGATTAAAACTAAACTAAACGAGGATTTTCATGATTAAACTAAACTAAACTAAAGTGACTCGGGCAAATGTTATGATTAAACTAGACTAAACTAAATGATCGCTTGATTACTACTAAAAACTAAACTAAATTTGGCAAATGAAGGATTTACGGTATTTCAGAAAATTGACTAAATATCGATCTATCAATTTTCAAATGTATTTGTTAGTCCCAACTCTTAACAAAAAATGTGAACGTTCAAATGGATACCAAATCAGGCGTTCCGGCATTTTTATATGATGGTGACATACAGATTAAACAAAGACTTTGTTTCTGAAGCATAGTTTTAAATTTATCAAACAACATTTTATACACCATAGAATAGAAGAAAACAACACTGAAATTTCCTACTATCTGAAGTAGGCAATATCTCTTTGATAACCAATACATCATAAATGAAAACACACAATCTACCATCCTTTTACTAAATCAAGAATGCTAAGCAATCTATTTAAAGGCAGAATCAAAGAAACTGCTAACTGTATGGTCAATAGAATCTGATTATCTAATCTTAACTAAAGCCATTGGAATTAAAGCTCACAGGAAATTGTCTTTTTTCTATAGCTGAACACAAAGAATGCTTGCAAGCCATTAACCCAATTACATCATAGTAGTCACTTTTAGACAAATTTTCACTGATAAGCAAGCAGCTGACTATAAATTAAGCTCTCTGTAAAAAAAGTTATATATGATATGATATGTTTGGCAGATTTTTTTTTTTTAATCAAAACTAATCATGATTAAAATGGAAATTTATGATTAAACTAAACTAAACTAAACTGGAATTTTCAAGTTTGTTGATTAACTAAAACTAAACTAAATTACACAAATTCCGATTGATTAATCGATTAAAATTAATCTCGCCCCAACTCTGGCTATGACATTGAGATTTCTTATATTACACTGTCGGAATATGTACGAAGCGCAGTAATATGGTTGATAATCTTTGATTGACATTTTTTCTACTATAGCACGAAATTCAAGCCACTACTTTTGAACGTTTAATATTTTAAGTATGACGCATTACCTCACACATGGTTGTTCAGTCCTTCACTCGAATATCACTGTCTAAACAATCTGACCTGACTATCTGATTAGACAGAGCTCGTCCTCTGCGCTTAAAAACAAGAAAAAAAAAGAAATTTAAAACACGCTAGAGGGTTATTATTTTTACGTTGCGATCCGTAACACAACCGTTTATCATATTTTAATGCCTTTTCTAAAAAGCCGTTCATAGTTTAAGTTTCACACAAGGTAAATTCAAATGACTTGTATTCATAAAAAGTAAACGGTGTTCACAAAAGTAATTCCGCCATGGTGTTCACGAATGCAGGTGGCTGCTATTCCTGAAAGTGCTGAAGTGCATGTTTGAATTATTGTTGAGAACTATGGTGTTGACTGTCGGTGGATATGATTCGTATGATCTTTGTGGCTCTGACGTGGCCTCATTACAATATATTCAATCATTTCACCAATATTCAAGCAGACAGAATATATGAAGCCAAACTATACACGTAGTCCACTATGGAAATAAGACTAACCATTTTAAATGGATATCTTTTTAGTGATCCTTGTTTGTCACATGGTTCTTGTTTTATTATATTTGTATACCTCTATTCAATTTTACTTCTATTTACATTTTTTTACTTATTTGTAATCTTTTATTTACTTTGTAATTAATATGCCTGTGATAAACGAAATAAATCACATCAAAATCAAAAATAGAAAATTGCAAAAAAGAATAAAGAATAAAGAATAAAACCTATGTATAAAAAGCACAATAGTATATAACAACCTTTTCCGGTTTCATTAGCAGAAACTTCTTTTGGTGTCTACAAGCGCTCACAAGCTCTGACTTTTTGTCCAGGGTGGCTATGTCATAGTGGTAATGTTTTTTTTTTTTCAAATTACACAGGTTACACTTCTATGTCCTATTGCTATATGCTCTTGCTTTTCCTATAACTCTCCACTTTATTTCATGTTCTATTTTGTCCTGTTTTAATTTCCATACATGATTGCTGAGTTCAGTTACATTTTTAACTTTTCATGATTGAATGATTGCTTGTGGTTGTTAAAGCGTGTTTTGAATGAGGTTTCAGGAGAGTCCAATGTAGGTTGATGTGGGCTGGCTGGAAGCTGTTACAAAGGCTTGGTAAACTACAGGTGTCTGGAGGCACTTTCCGTCTAAGGGGCAGTTGTCTTTCTTCGTGCAATTGCACTTGCTTTCTTGTGGTTCCTATTTTCTTCATCTGGCGTTTGTTGCGTGCATCTACTTTTATGCTAGGCATACAGTTGTATGATATTTTTAACAGTGTGTTTACCCTGAACAAAAAGTCAGAGCTTGTGAGCACTTGTAGACTGTACATTCTCACACCAAGGCGCCGTCCAAGGTGATGTGAAAGGTCTGGGTTCAATCCCTGATATCTCCTTAAAAGTCTGTATTGGTCAGAATGGACCGGTTGTCAATAGGCAGGAGGTCTTTATTCAACAGGATTAGAAAATGAGGTCTCTTTATTTAAAATAAAGACCTCCACACACAAAAATAAAGACCTCCACACATCTTCTATTTTAGGCCCAAAGCTTAAAGTGAGAGCTTGGAAATTTGAGGATTAGTGCTGAAATCACAAGACATGTCAAGACTGCAACTTTATTGAAACAAGTTGAGAATGATTATAACATACAGATATAGTTAAAAAAACACTATGAGGCAATTGAACAATGGCATATGATATTTATGTTACCTCAAATTTCTCCAAATTAAAAAAGTAATTCCAATTCACACATTTTCAATACAAATGATCAACACGCAAATTATGCACCGAATCAAAATTGTGTATTAAAAGTATGAATATTTTGATCTGCATATATATTAACACTAACAATTTGACTGATCACCACATTAGAGACATTAAACTACAGACATAGCATCACGTTTAATATTTTAGTATATTGTCGCTGTTGAACCAGCCATCACTAGTTGATGGTTTGACAGACGTTAGGTTTCTTCAGAACGTTGATATTTTCTACAATGTAAAGAGAACAAAATTTCACAATGATGATTGTGCTACCATGTATTGTTGCCAGTGGCGAGTATAAATTAAACCAATATGAAATAACATTTACCCAAACTTCCTCAAACAAAAGAAATCTACTTTGAATTTTGAACTATAAACCAGTACAGTAAAAACGTTCAATTACGACGACCTCTATTGAGACCACTTTTAATGGTCCCAACCTTTCATATAGCTACAAAACTAAACTTAGTATAGAGATCACCTGACTTTTGAGACCACCTAACACTGGTCTCAATGGTGGTCCTAATACAGGGGTTCTACTGTACTCCATATTTTCATATCAAAGTTTATATGCAAGACATAATGTTTGAGGTAGCTAGCCAAAATACAAGTACAGGCAAAATAAATTTGATCAAAACAATACAATAGTTTAAAAAAATGTCGCATCACATACCTTAATACTGTGATTTGATTAAAATCCTATTCAGTGTGATTATTCAACATCCATTTTATTACTAGTATCCACGATGTTATAAAGTTGATGTAAAAATCATTAACCATCACAAGAATTATATGTAGATAGATATATAGCTATTTTTCTAACATTATAGCAATCATAGCCTTCCACCATATTATAACACGTACCAGTATCCTTGTTATTAGTTCAGATCGGAATATAATACATGAACACTTGTTTGGCAATATAAGTATGTTCTCTACTACATTCAGATTGTTCAATATGACAGTGAAAAGATTACTTTGTGTTCTTTGATATTGTAATTAGCATATGCAAGGTGTCCCACATTACTGTAATGTATTTTTGGTGAGATTAACACACTTTCCCTTAATTGGAATGGGAAAGTCCAAAAACACATCAAATATGAAGGGAGGGGGGTTATGTATAATTTGAATTTAGAAAATCATTAGATATATCAAAGAAATATAATTTATTATTTTAAACAAGTATCTAATACATGACATACATACATTAAGTCGGTT
Organism: Streblospio benedicti; assembly: GCA_019095985.1. Lineage (NCBI taxonomy): Eukaryota > Metazoa > Annelida > Polychaeta > Spionida > Spionidae > Streblospio > Streblospio benedicti. The sequence continues at coordinate 11,077 of JAGTTF010000658.1, forward strand.
AAAGACTCACACTTTGGTCTGTCTGTAAAATAAAGACCTCCTCCAAATGAAACCTCGGCCTGCGGCTTCGGTCACATTCCTCGGAGGTCTTTATTTTACAGACAGATGTGTGAGTCTTTTAACCTATACATGCGAATGTGTCCAACAGAGTTTTAACTCCATTTGTATGTCAAATTTTGGCACCATTTTTCAAGTTTCGGGCTTGAACATGTCTCCTTGTCATCGTATTAAAAAAATCACACGCTTCTCAAAGTTACCGTATTCAATAGGAGCTAGCCTTGTCACCCGGTTTCTATTGATAATCTAAGTTACGTTACCGGTTCTTTTCCGGGTGATAGAGATAATCGTTTAACCTAGAAAGGTTTGAATGGGACCCATATGTTACCACTTCTTTTCCGGATAATGGCGTGTTTTGTTAATAAAATAAATATCATATTCGTCATTTTAGAAGCAGTGGTACTGTTTATTTGTCATGGAGAAGCTTTGAACAAGATAACATACTTAATGTCTTGGCTAATACTTACCTGGAAAATCACCCATGCATGCTGCTGCTTCTGCAACTGTTGTAGTAGTAGTTCATTCAGGAATTAATGTTCCTAGGATAGCACATGAAAGCGTACATATAGTATTGTTTATTTCAATGTAGTCCTTTTTGTTTGGCAGGTTAGGTAACCAACTGAGCCTCGGGGTGGCGGGATCACACTAGCTATTGTTTTCAAACTAGGTGAGTTCTTTTTACGTGCAGAGGTAACTGAGCGGGTGTGCATAAAGCTCCGTTGGTCCATTTCCGTCACGTTTCAGTACCTAGTCCACGTTATTTGATGTGCATAAAAAGTAACGTGGCGGGCGGGAGGAGCCGGTCTCGTCTGTTTCACGTGGACGTGTTGGAGCACCACGACCCCAGGTCCGACACGTCAATTATAGTCCCATATATTGTAAACCCAGTTATATGAAATTATTATGTTCAGCTTTTATTCAACCATGGCAAGATTTTTGTGGCATCTGTTAGAAAATTATTATGTTCAGTTTTTATTCAACCGTGTTTTGACTATGCATCCAACAGTTGGCATCTGTTAAAAAAGGGGGTCTACCACAGCATTATAAAGAATAGACTGCAGACTGCACAGAATAAAGGTTATTCGTTTTGTATGTAATTACCACAGCAGACTATTTCTTCTTTTTTTCAAACTGATGAAAAACTCAAAAACTTTTAGCATGAAACAATCATGACACAGTTATCTTTTTTAGTCTTTCCAAAAAAATACACCATACGGTTTAAATTTAGTAGTTTTAGCTAATATTCTATTTTAGCTAATATCTCAGACTCATCTTTATTATTCATATCATGATTATGATATATATTCTATATTGTATTGTAAACATAGCTTTTTAGATTATGACTTCCATTGTTTAACAATATTATCAATACTTGGTATAATTACAACGAGAAATCAGTTTATGGTCCATTTTATGTTTGATATTATACTATATACAACTAGAAATCAGTTTATGGTCCAACTTATGTTTGATATTATGATCAACATCAAGTTACAGAACTTGATGTAATAATGACCTCAATCACATTACAGAATCAAAGTTTTTTTAAAAGTATTAACATTATTTAACATTACATAACAGTATCAAAGCATTAGTGACACAAATCAAAGATACCAGGTCATATCATGTTATATACTTGTGACTAGAAATCAGTTCACAATATAGTTAATGTCTAGTTTTATGACCCTCGGGTCACAGCACTTGACTTCAATTAAGTTACGTAATCAAAAGGGTTTTTTAAATATTAATATTACATAACAGTATCAAAGTATTAGTGTTTATTGTTGATACAACTCAAAGATACTGTCATATCATGTTTTCAAAGGTAATGATAACTATTACATAAGTTTTTTTCATCATTGAATTTCATCAGCTTTTTTGTGATATTGGAAACAATTTCCGTTTGTCCAAAAACAAAATGAAATTTAATAGCATTCACTTAAATTCTTATACAACAAATGTTATTAGATACAAACATCAATGTGTATGTATTTATATATACGCACATACACTGTACATGTATTTATACATACACACACATATATATATTATTCGTTGGAATACTAACTACATACATACATCCATTACATACATATATCATATAGTAAATAAATACTTGAGGCAAAAATGACAGAAAACAGGCAGAATTTTTCTTTTTTTTTTAAAAAGCATTGCAAAATCGAATTTAGCGCCCCCTGGTCAGGTTGCTTTGGATACTAACATTCAAAAACAAAAAAAAAAAAAGAGACTTGTACATAGAAAATGGAATATTTTGGAATATAAAATGAAAGTTTTAAAGGAAGGCTACTAAATCATACATTACTTGCATCAACAATTCTGGTACCTGATCAATATATCTCATAAATAGAAGCCTG
>JAGTTF010000659.1:0-11756 GCA_019095985.1 Streblospio benedicti
TGAATGGTGTTATTGCCTCCCAAATCTGTTCAATCTTGTTGAAGGAAAAATGGTCATTATGCTTCTCAAATCCTCCCCTAATGATTGCTAACGTTTAAAAAAGACCAGGAAAGTATTTATCAACCCTTCGCTGTACGTGTTCATTGTGTTGGCTAACTTTACATCCAACCTGCCTGCAAACCGTTCATTTGAAATCTATACTTTTAAGAGAATTGCTGATAATTGACATATACTGTCTATTAACATGTTTAAGATGCGAAGTAATGCACCATTGCCACATCAAAACTATTATTATGGACATGTTTTTTGGTTACAATTCCTATGAGCATCTTTGAAATGAGGCTTCCATTTTGCCGTGTAAAGGTAGGTTATAAATTTACGACCTCCCTGTGTTTTAGCACAGTGATATACTTAACATAATTAAAGTTCACACTCCATTTTCATATGAATATCATCAGACTTAAAGATAAATGTGTATCGTGGATTTGCCCTTTGACATCTGTAGCAACTGTAACAATTTATCATACATGTATATCTGTGTCACTATGACCCACAATACTTTTGATACCACCTCATAGCTAAGCTACCTATATATTTACGTAGTACATGACTACATGTATCTACGGTTTAGTGTCGGGAGTAACCACTTTGTTACGTGAACCAGGAGCTAGTCCCCGGAATTCTAAATGTAATAACTCATCCCCGGGACACCACGTTGTTTATGTTTCCCGCACATGCATACTGTCTAAGGCATCGACAATTTGATTGAGGGGGGGGGGGGCAGCAAAAATATTGAAAAAAACAACGCAAGGCTGAAAATTGGTGAAAAAAAATTTAAAGGTTTCATTTGGCTAGAACAAAATAAATAATTGTCAAATTTTATAATAATTGAGGTTCAGCAATCTAAGAAAAAAAAATCTAAGAAAAAAAGAATTAGATGTCAAATTTCATGAAAATTTTAGAGGTCATTTTAGAGGTCATTTTCAAAAATGGTTGCTGTGTTCTCATCAATCAACATAACATGGCCATAAATGCATGATGCTATAAACAGTTACACAATAAGAATGGTGACATTATATTATATTTATATACTTAATTACAGGCCCGCAGCCAGGATTTTGGCTCAGTGGGTTCAGAATGAGATTTTTGATGGAAGTGAGAAGGCAAGCACCAACCCCCCCCCCCCACACACACACACACGAATTTTTTTAAAAATACAATGACAATGGTGCATTCTAGTGACACTTTAGCCTTGTTTTCCTCTAATTTAATGTGTCTTAACTAGGTTCCAGAACCTGGTGTAACCTGGTCTGGATCCTACCCTGATAGGATGGAAGTTTGAGGATTGGAATGTCAAAACACTGCAAAATATCTCCCGATGAAATTTATTTATTGCAATTGTTGGTATCTTGCGAAATGCCAGGTATGCATTTATAACAAAACTTAAATATGAACAATTAGGATGATTTCACAGATTATGTATATGTATGTGCATTGATAGCTACAGTGCACTGTCCTGATTATGAAACAATAACAACGATAAACGATAAGCTATAAAACAATACATTTATTTCAGATATGTAAAAGTTGCAATCCATATAAATAAAATTATATATACAGTATATACATAATATCTAACAGTATTCAATAGTCTAAAAATACACACATTAAAGTTAAATAAATTTTAGGCATCAAAATTATACAGTGTTCTATTCCACCTGTTCGATTGACTACAATCAATATAAAATACAGAGTTAACAATGGTTCTAATCAAAATAGTATTACTCTTTTGGATAAGTTGTCTAACACCATATATCAAATGTCGCTCAATTTCATTAAAAGATTTGACATTGTACTGGGACACAAAAAGCCTCACTTCATTCCTATCTATATCAAGAATATCAATAATAATAATACTGAACTGAAAAAAGCTTTTGACAAGAAGCACGATATGCTCAATACAGACAAGTGACATTCAAACCATGTCGACAGTGTCCTTGAATGAGTTCATCATGTTGGTAATTAATTAGATATATTATTTTCATCTTTCACAACACAAAATAATTTATAACTGTTTGACAGTTTCGTCTGCTTCTGCAGACATTGGCTTGCGAGAGTCTACGACCCAGTGCTTGCCGCAGGCGGGGACGGCGGCAGTCAATCATGATCTGACATGCGCAGTAGTGTTTTTGAAAATGTCTGCAGAAGCAGACGAAACTGTCAAACAGTTATAAATTATTGTGTGTTGTGAAAGATGAAAATAATATATCTAATGTCGACAGTGTGTGTAAAACTAGTAGGTCTTTGATATTCTTATTTCTAATAAATGAGTTGCAGATGCAAACTTGTACAATATATCACAACTTAAATTACTGAACAGTCTAAATGCTTACTTCTAACACTGTCTGATGAAATGTGTGAATTATGCCATTTAACTTAATAATAATATTTAACTACTCATCAAATCAAATAATACAAGATGTGTTGACCTTGAAATCAAATCAATCCATCCACTATACATGATTTACATCATGTTAATGCATTAGTAAACTTATTTAATCCAAACATGTGCTTATAAGAGGTTACATTGAATATTCAATTAACTTGTCAATACTTGTAAAGAATATTTTTCATATCCATTCTTCTTGGATGTAATGCCCTGAATAACTCTACAACTCTATCTAGGTTGACATCATGATCGTAATGTTTATGCAACAAAGTAAGAGTTGTAAGTCTTGACTGACCCATGCAGGCTATCATGTTATTGTGTAGCCTTCTTATAATACTGACACTTCTCTCACATTCACATGATGTGACAGTTAGTATTGCAATGTGCAGCAACACTGAGACGCTGGGAAAAAAGTCAGCATCACATTCCTTCAGTGCTGTAGCACAAGTGGATGGCTGATCACATTTGTCCATATGTTGAAATTTTAGTTTCCATCTGAACAACTCATCGCTAATAGGCTCTGGAGATGGCAAATCTGACCTGTATGAATCAACAGCTTCGGATATGTCAGTGTTTTCCGCAGGAGGGAGGGGTGGGGCTCAGTCTGGATAAGGGGGGTTCAAAAGGGGGCGGGGGTTCGGTTTGGATAAGGGGGGGTCAGTTTAAAACGGGGGTTCAGCTGAACCCCCCGAACCCCCTGGCTACGGGCCTGGACTTACAATTGCCAACATTTAATGCGTATGTAGATGAGTTGTGAGAAAATGTACAGACCCGTATGCACCGAGTTGTTGGACACTTAATTTAAATAGCAACACGCGTATGCTGTCCTATTTTTTAACATTGTGTATCAAATTAATCCCCTGTGCACGGACTTTGAAAACACTCGTGTCAATACCACATCTTATGGTGTCCAAAGGAGACAGTCACATGCACGTTTTGTCCTCGTTACACTGATAAGGCCCCAGCAAAAATCATACCCAGCCATAGGTGACTTGTTATTACACATTTTGGCGGTAGTCTGTGCACATCAAAACATATCATTGGATATCATCTGCGGTTTTCGGCCAACCTTTCAAGATCCACCAACCAGTGTCCACCACCAGTGAGGGAGTCCACGGTCCATCAGCAGACTGTGAGTAAATTTCCGTTCCACAAATTCAAGTTCCTACATTTCCATCGCAAAATACATAGCATATGTGCAACGAAAAAAAAAGCTGTCGCAAACGTAAGATTATGATAATATGTGAGTGTTAGGTTAGTGGCAACCCCATAGTACCATACGGCAGCTCCCGTACGTGAACAAGTAATTCGATGGCCGATTGCTCCAATGCATTTTACATGGGGTGTAAACCCACAGTGAAATTCTACCGTACAGCGTCGTACGGCTCCCGCACGACAGATTTCGTTCGCCACAGGTGCCGTACTGGTGCCGAACATTTCACTTGAAAGAGCTTTCTGTTTGGCATTGGTATCAAACAGGTATGGAAGCAGGTATCAAATTGGCCGCACAGCGGCCGTGTGTTGCTGTGGGTTTTCTCCTTTATTGTGTCATTCTTGGTATGTCTGAGTTTTCATGTGTTTTTGTTTGTGTTAGTACTCCGCAGCCATCAATTTTGATGATTATAGCAGAGGGAGGCCACGTGGTGTTGGTACATGGACCTCCAGAGGCAGGCTAGGTAGCCAACTGAGCCTCGGGGGTGTGGAGGGATCACACTAGCTATTGTTTTCAAGCTAGGTGAGTTCTTTATCGTGCAGAGGGATGGCTCTCCTCTACACGGGATACGCCTTTTAACGAGGCTTCTGAACCTCAGTAGCAGAACATTGCTGTGTTGTCACTGTGGTATGAGTATTCGTGTAAGTGTGCACACCATTCTAAAGGGTTGGGGGGGGGGTATATAGCCTTGATAAAAATCCATTCACCACAATTTTTTCCTAAATCACCAGTCACCAATACACCTGATTGTCCTTCACAGGAATTGTAATTGAATTTTTTCCATCACATTTTGCATACTTGCATACAGACAGTTCACAATTCACGGCACGATATAGGACATCATCAACCACATTTTTGCTATATGACCCCCTCACTCTAAACATTATGTTACTGGCCTCAGACATAAGAATAAGAATAAGTTTATTAACCAATCATGGACCCTTGCGGGTAGCAAAATTATTACATTTTTTAGTGATTACAGTAATATAACTGTAATGTATAAGCAAAAACAACACATATAGAACATTAGTGCAATGCATTACATTGTTTACCAAGTTAGGATATCATAGAATATTCAGATTATTATTATAAAGGTATATTGATATATTGAACAGATTCATCTTAGGTTCCCATGTTTTCTGTTCTTAAATCAAAAACATGAATCAGAAGATTACATAGTTTTTCTAGCATATCTAAATCCTCCGTTGTTAACAACCATACAAATTTGGATAAATTATAAATTATCTAAATTCTTAAAATTATTACAACTATCTATAACAGTGCTCATTGCGGTAGTTTTGTTATTATGAGAACCACAGACTAATGTCCCTATATCGGGCTCACTTCCAATCTTAATCGCCTTTATTTACTACAGACCTGAAAGTTTTTTTACAACATGAGAATTTCCCAAAGCTTCAGGTGAGCTTTCACTGATCAAGAAGTTCAAAGTGCAGCTTTAAAATAAGTATATGAACATTTGTTATGTTGTATTGACAATAAATCCTATCAAACACTGCCACCGCGATGGTCTGGTGAGAACCCACAATATGTATATAGAGATAGAATGTGACCAATTAAGGACGGGGAGGAGGTGGCGGTTGGGGGAGGGCAACCAGCCTTTAGAGGTCCCCACCCCCAACCCAAGGCCCCCTCTCAAATGTTTATGGTGTTTTACGTGAAAGCGCTAAATAAAAAGGGAGCCCAGTTTATGCATTGTTTAATCAAGACCGACAAAATATACTGATGTTAGTTTTCTATGCATACACCAAATAACAAGGATAGTATATAGAATATACTGAAAGGTTGTAATAAAACCTGTACTACTTCAATTTTTGGGGTTTGGGGGCAAATCATCTTAAATACAGCATACCCCTTATATTCCCTGAGATGGTGACACAGAGGATACTTTTTAGTGCTCAAGGTTTATGGGTTGTTTCTTGTGTAAAATTGTCTGCTGGATTCAAATCTGATATTCTCAAAAGTCAAAGCCTGTAGATTATTTCACAAATTAAGGTTTTGTCACAGGTTTCTTCACATTGTTTTAAATTCAACTTTCCAATATGATCTCATTGGACATAGGTTTTTAAATACTTTTATATGTATTCTAATGCATCGGTTCAATTTAAAGGTTAGAGCATGCCAGAAAATGCATTTGTTCAAGATAGCTATAATCACTGCATTCCGTATGGACCGAAAATTGCAAAAAATATAGGTCACACATTTCAAGCCAGTGCAGAAAGCTATATGTTATACATTCTATGAGGCAGGTATGCTTGACATATAAGTCATTGTATTGGATAACCAGTCCATATACCTACAAAATGACATATCACATGAGTAAATTGAGGGAGTAGTTGTGATTGTATGGCCAAATGCTTACCCTTACACCTAGTCTACTAAGCGTAGTAAAATATGTATGTCATATCTCTTCTTTAACTTTGGAGAGTAGAACATTTGAATCCATCAAATAGTTTTACTTAAGAAACAACCAAATATCCTTTACTATTATTGTTGCTACTGCTACTGTCCAAGTTTATATATTACGGGCTTGAATTAGTCCCTAATCACAAGTCCCTGAAGGTGGTTCACTCCTCCCATGACACAGGCATTGCAAGGATCTAGGAGCCACAAGTAACATTTGCACTCGTGCAGGGATGTAACAATAACCACTGGACACAGGAAAATAGGTTTCATTGTTATCACGTTTGAGTATGTTTATTTTTCTGGCAATGCATTTTGAATGCCTATAAATGAACACTAACTTTAAGGGGAAAAAAGCATAACATGACATACAAGCAACATTAGATAGGCCTACAGGAAAATAAGTGCACAGGGATAATTTAGCACAGTAATGCACATTTCTGTTGTAATTTGAGCTCTATACTTTTGATGCATTATAGGAGGGAAACGAGTTGTTGGATCTGGTCTGTTATTCATTCACACATATATTTCTTACTGCGCAGACACATAAAACGCATGTCAGAAGAAGTGAGAGAATGTGTGTGTCCACATGGACTGGTCCCACTGTACGTGTACGTGCACATGGCGTATTTGATTGGTGTATGCTGACATCGTATGAGAGGAGTTTAATCTTCTACATCTACTGTCCAAAGTCAAACTGCAATATTGCTATGCTCAATGACTCCTACTGTAAATTCATTTGACCAAAATAGATATTGTAGGTGTAATGTTGTGCATTGATTGATAAGGGGAAAATATTCAAAATGTATATTTATACACATAATGACACTATAACCTTTGATAACCCACTTACTTAAAAGCCCACGCCCTAAATTGATCAGGTTTTGCTATGTAAACTGTATTTAAGTTATAGATACAGGGTAAATTATTAGATGCTCTACGTATGTTCATTTAACACACCAAAAAGACGTTTTCTCACATGATCAAAACAATACTATAGTTTTAGTAATTTCAAAGTAAACATGTAAAGCTGACATTGTATGAGATGGGTTTAATCTTCTAAATCTCCCAATGTTACAAACTCAATTGAACACTGTATATTGTCTCTGTAAACAAGTCGGCAGTTAATTTTCTACCTGTAACTGCTGATAGCGACAAACATATTATCATCTACAGTTTATACAGTAAAATCCCCAAATAAGACCACTTCATAAAGAGACCACCTCTATGATAAAACCATTTCTTAGCGTTTGAGGCTTTTAATAAAGAGTGCACTGCGGTCTTTCACTATCGACGAGAGCCCATTTCATTTTTAATGTTATTGTTCAGGTAAATACACATACCCAATGCCAGGTAACTCATACAGTATTTTGTAGGAACTAGTTAAAGTTTTACTTGCTACACATAAGTGGCTAATGACAAAAGCTCTTTTCTGCTCAGAGATAACTAAGAATGAGAAGGTTATGATGTGTTTTATTTTGTAATAAAAACTAAGGAGACACACGTATTGTGCGGCAAATCTCCATAAAGAGACCACCTCTCTACTGCAACCTCTGCTTCTTGACAGCCCTCGTGTCTTTATAGAGAGGTTCTATTGTATATGTATCACAGTATTTCAGCACAAACTGTATCACTGATTCTCTTAATTATCTCTTCATTATCTCGTTTCTCTGTGGAGAGACAGGTTCAAGGGGAAAGCTCTATATAGGTTTCTATGTGATGTTTTTGTTGTAAATGTGTTGGCTGTGAGGTATTCTTTTATTCTTTAGATATCAAATCATGTGATGTGAAATGTGAACCCGATTCCCAGAGACTGACGATGAATGTGCATAGGTAGATCAAGTGGGTCCGAGTCTCCCCTTTTCCATCAATATTTGCCTTTTCATGGTGTTTTTGGCATATCAGCTATTGATCGTGTGTGTAAAACTACTGAGATGTGTCGATTTTTTTTATAAAAAATGGATCCATGATAGAATCTTATAAAACATCAAGCTAGTGTAGGCCTACTTTAATTTTATCGACTACTGCGTGAATACCTGTCCAAGTAGAAAAATGTGATCTGAATTTAACCAAATTCATATGCATTGTTATTGATAGGGAACTCAGTGGATTGGACAAAGGGCACCCTGAGCCCAACTCCCCCACCCTCAGTGAGCTAGGAATGTTTGTTTGTGTTTTGTTAACATTAACACTGTTCAAATAACCTACCTTCTATTGGTACAACACTGCATGTGTCTTGGTCGCTGCAAAACAAAGCCATTGACGTGCTGTTATCAGTGGCTGTCTGTACCTGGGGACTACATGTCACTTGTACAGTGCGACTGTCCAAAGTGTCCATACTGTTGTGTGTATCTGAGGACCAACAGATCCGTGTATTTCAGAGGTCGACAGCACCTGGCCTCAATACTACAACGTCATAGGAGATTTATAGAAAGATGGAAAAATTATTGATTTTGATTACTGCCATAATAAAAGAATTGCTAAGAAGTGCTATTTAGGGACCATTCAGTATTTATGACAGGGTGGGGTAGGAGGATTTTTCAAAAATGCTGTGAAAATTAATAGTCCCCCCCCCTCAAATCTTTGTGAAAGAATTGGTAGCCCCCCATCCCCTCAATTTCATGTGATAAAAATTGATGACGCCCCTAACAGTTAACGCAATCATTGTCAGTTAACCCTTATTCTATTTGATGGATATCCATGATATAAAAACAGTAAATTTTAGTACAGAATCTATAAAATAGGGGTAAATTTTCTGTGAAAAAATTTATAGCCCCGCCACCACCTCAAAAGTGTGTGACAAAATTGATAGCCACCCCCCTCCAAACACTGTGACAAAAGTTCATGACCCGCCCTAAAAACCTCCTACCCCACCCTGTCATAAATACTGAATAGTCCCTTAAATTGGATCAGTCTGGTTACATCCATACCTAAAAACCACAAAGATTTACGTAAAGAAGCTCCTAGAGATTTAGTGGGAAATAATACAATAATGATAAGTAAACGTCGAGATATTTTCAAAGCCCAAATAAAAAATTTCTAATGGATAATGATTGATAATCAGTATACAATCCCATTTGCTCAAAAGAATCTCAAATCATTACAGATCGATGAAGCTGAATGGGCAGAGTATTACCTTATTCCTCATATGTACATATGAGACATAAAAGGAATAGATTTTCAATTAAGATGCCTCCATAGATTAATTGCAACCAAAAAATTCTAAATAATATTGGTAAATTGGAATCTCCAAAATGTAGGAACTGTAATGAAATATTGTATATACTTATTTTTCTTCTTTTGCTTATTTCGATCAAAAAACCCAAAAACATATATATTTCCTTATATTTATTTAAATTTCGGCACACAGTGCCCTTGTCAAATCTATTGTGCCGAAATTTAAATAAATATAAGGAAATATATATTTTTTCTTGTTGGAATAACAAAAGAAGAAAAAAATAAGCATATAAAATGAATCCATTTGCTACATACCAGTTGACAACAGTATTGGATTATGAAATAGAAACCTATGAACACCTATTTTTAAAAAGTTTATTGAATAATATTCAACAGAAAATAATATCGATGTTTGATATATTCCTAATGGAAAAACAAAATCAATCACCTAATAATTTCCCAACAGAGGGCATCACTGAGCTATACCTCCAAAGAGGGATCTTGGAAACAACAAAAACATCCATTGAGCTCCATTGATGTCTGCCGGGCTATGTGATACATAGTTAAAAAACTAACGGACTGAGCTGTATCAACCTGGGTAACTGGGGACCTATCAAGTCCAACCTTTTTAAGTCTTTTGCACTGTGTGGTGATGCTGCAAAGCAGCCATCAACATGCGCACTGCAGTCATACATAAGACTAGTTTTGTTACAACAAGCCTTTACACTTGACATTGTTTCTATAATCTATTGATAAGTTTAGGTAGTTCATGATCTATGGATAAGCATTTATCAATTATGTTCAGAAAGATTTTGCCACCATGTGTTTACACATTTAGGCGGTAAAGTGGGTTGTACCATGTAATGTGTCACTCCTTTGTTTGAGGATAAAGCTTGCAACAACACTGCTGTTTAACAACAATTGACAAAGGAGCACATTTTAAAGTGTCAGTACACATATTGCCTGTGGAATGAAGACTCTCGTCCATCGGATAATGGACATTATATAAAGATTGCCATATTATCCCATGAATCCAATAAGAAAATGTGATGAATTTAATTTTCCCACAAATATCATAAAACCTACTTTTAACAATAGAAAGTATCGCCTATTTTTAATAGATGTTCTCACCTTTCAGGTTAATTCTGAAGCAATAGTGATGGAGTACAAACCATTTCAGGCAGTAAACAAGAAGATGGTGTTAAGGAAAGCGAAAGTAGGTCTCAAATCAGTATACATTGCACATTAGAATACAAGTTCACCCACAAGAAGATATCAAAACTATGAATTTCATTTTCTATATAGATATTATCCTACTTATTTTAACATTTTTCCTCAGAAATTTAAAAAGAAGGAGAAGTTTGCTGCAATTCAGGCGGAGCAAGAGAGGATGTGGAAGAATGTCCAGGATTTCTCCTCTACTAAGTCTCGAGAACATTCCTCCACTGAAGACTTCAGTGGTCCAAAGACTTTTAGTGAGATCGTGGTAAGTAGTCATTTACTAATTTAATTAGGGTCTTATGTCTCTTATGTCCCTGTTATATTTGCACTCTTTCTTGCTTTTTCTTATTCCTGACATATGAATATTAGGGCGGCTCATTTTGAGGATTTTTTTCAAAACAGGGCTCCATAAATTTTCAGGGGTGGAAAATCATACAAATAGGCCACATGTGAGTTTTTACAGAATTTGAATAAGTTTTAGGGTTGCCCCACAGCCCTTATTCAGTTATTCGAAATTAATAGCGTGAAGAAACAGTAACAATCAACTTTACACCTTGGCGAACTTTGTATATATGCAATAAATCAAATCATGTAATACACCATTGTTTTTATCTTGGAAAGAGCTTTCATTTAAGTACCAACAATAGGTATCTCCTACCATAAGTATTCTTTAGATGAAAGTTGAATTTACTCTTCAGTTCTCAATAAAAGATCAGTTTTATGATGTTATGTGAAAGTTTCTGATGTAATTTGATAACACAAGCTGAAATTGAAGTATTCTTATAAGTTCTGAATTTAATTGAAATACACAAGAAACAATATCCACGCCACCCTCAAGCCAGTCCGTCAAGTCACCACAATACGTCATTACAAACCAAATACGGTTTCCTGAGATAAGTAGTTTATGATATTGTACACACCTTTTTTGATATGGATTGATCATTTAGGCAAAAAAACTTTACTTTTTCAATTGTAATATTTTTATTGTATACACACTAAAAAAATCACAGTGATCTGTGTGTGTAAAAGGGCGTACGAAGAATTTTGACAGCTTAGTTACACGGTTGCACGCACACGACACACATATATTATTTGGAGACGTTTTATAGATCGCTCACCCAAGTAAGATGTTTTATGTTGTTTTCGCATCATCTGTACCCCCTTTGTGATGACTCACAGCAGTCATATTATTTTACAAGTAAGAGAACTTTTAGAAATTTGTCTTTCTAAAGTATGCCTCGAACCCCGGGGGTCTTTTTGGGAAAAAAAAAAAAC
>JAGTTF010000660.1:0-18267 GCA_019095985.1 Streblospio benedicti
CGTCAGAATCTACACCAGCAGATTCATCTGTACACAGATGGATACAGAAACAATATTGCCTTTGATCAACCGTCAGTCGCCCGTCCAGGGTCAGGTCAACCGTCAGATAAACAGTCAGATCAACCATCTGATTGTACTCGTGATTCATCTCCTCAGGCGGAATCACCAGAGATATTACAACTACGGCGATCTTCACGTAATAGTGTTCCACCTAGACGGTTTCCAGACTATTAGATGTTTATTTCATATAAAAATTTTAACCTTCCATAAAAGGACCTAAAATCTCGGGGTGGATAAATTTTCCTCGATTCAAAATGGTAAGCTCCCCGAAAATTGCTTTTCTTTTCCCACTTAAAAGGCATACATTTCTAATTTGATATGCCTATCAGGTGAAGTAATATGTTGGCCTTCTGTACGAAAAGTTGGACCATTTAACATTGTCTAGTATTTGATAACACTTAGCTACAAATGTGCTGGTCATTGAAAATTTTAATCTAACTGACATTTTGACTATGCTTTTTACATGCTGTGTCATCAACAGTCAATCCAATGATCACTGCTATCATTCCTAGTTAAAGCTGTATATAGTATAACTACATCCTAAAAGTGATTATAGTTATTCAACGTGTTGATACTGTGTAAAATGCGATTTTCTTTGGTATAAGAAATATTGGTAGGTAGTAGGGATGGTATAAGCATTAGTTGGAAGACCTGAAATGTCTGTTAACACAATTGAATTTTTTTCAAAGATCTTCGAAACTTACAAAGAATATGTATTAACACATTTAGATTGCAATTAGATCTACAGACGTGATTGCATTATGATCATAATATATTTTTAATAAATTCAAGGTTGCCTTGCTTGGATCTAAACATCCATCCTCATCTGGTTTGTTCATGAGGATGCCCCTGCTTTTCAGTCCCTCATTAAATCGAATAAATCTCCCACCAAACCATTTTTCCCCAGCCACCAATATGTCTTACTTTCCTCTGAATATGTCATATTTCGTGCATCGTCCATCGTAAAAAAATTGGCAGTGTCCCCGAAAAGTTGTAAAGCTATATTATCAAGTGGTAACCTCTCACTATTAACACCCCTTACAAAGTTCATTAATATGTCCAACTTTCCTGCAGCATATAGCCTTTCGGTTACTTGAGGGAGCATTGTTTTAAGTTCATCAATACACGAAGCAACTTGTTCGTTGAGGTGCTGTGAACTACATGAGGTTAGATCCAGTTTTCTTCGAGCTTTGCTTGGCTTATTCTTTTGCTGAATTTATATTTGTACCTGAATATTGTTGGAACAAAATATACTATGTACTTGTTCCAAAATTTACTTGGTTTATAAGAATAATTTCATTTGTTAACTAAAGTGATATTTCAATTGCATTTAACATTTACATATTCAGATGGTGATAAAATAATGATATATATATATATATATATATATATTTAAATGCTATAATTTACTACTATTTATTACCACTTACTTAATATTTTTTTCACACTTTTCTTCCCATCACTTCCGGGGCTGCAAGCAAGGCGCTTTATTTTCCGAACAGATATTGAAGGAGCTGGACTTGCTATAATTGTTTGCATCGGAGACCAAACAGCTGATTCCAAAATCAACCTTGGTCGTTTTACAATGGGAGATAAAAAACATGTTTTCCTACTACTCTTCCTTTTATATAGTGTTAATTTACTTTTTCGCCTCGTCATCTTAGACAACAAATCTAAAATAACAACAAAGGAGACCGCCTTTAACTATGGCTTATGCAATATAATGTACTTTCCATTTTTCAACAACAACCACAGTGTCATGTATATATCACTTTACTAACATTAAAAGTGAAGTTCAGAATTCAGCCACAGTCATGTAACAGTTGGACAATCACAAAAAACTACCATTCTAAGGAATGTAGCTCTTTGCTAATACCCCACTAATGCATACACCATCTCAACTAACTACCCATCAGTCTTATACCAATTAAGATTGTGGTTTATCGGTTATGTACATAGAGAATAGCTTTATGTAGCTGTCATATGAATAGATATGCAATACTAGATTTAACCGGAATCCAGAAAATGTCAATTGCAACACATCTGATCAAACAAAAAGGTAAAATTCATAGCCAAACTGTTTGATGGAGTAAAATTTCTCATGACTAGCCCATTGGTACTTAAGTGATCTCAAATACTAGAGACGTTTGGAAGGTCCAACTTTTCATGCAGACGCCTAACATATTATGTCACCTGATAGGCATATCAAATTGGAAATGTATGCCTTTGAAGTGGGAAAAGAAAAGCAATTTTCAGGAGCTTCGGTGGTGGTGACCGTTTATTATTATCCATAGCAAGAAGACTTACCATTTTCAAGAACTCGCTTCTTGGAGTTGCTAGCACTAACTTGGACGTTTGTAGCCCAAGCAAAATCTTGTGCCAGAATGAAGGCAAAATTCCATTGGCCACACACTCGTGTTCATCTGAAAAAGAAATTATGACTGCTATTAATACTGTAATTTAGATTAAATACAGCGAAAATGCTATTGAGTTAAAACAGTGGACATAAATTGAGTGTTATTTAAATTATAACATTATTACTTTGCTACATTTGATAAGCTACTGTAGTTTGAACTGAAATGCATTTCATGATTCTTGTCCTGGCTACGTATGCAGATTATCAGACATGCTTCAGATAACATTTTTTTCAATAAGCAAAGGAGAAGTATCAGGTAATAATGAAGACTTTACACTTTCAAATGGGAATTGAATCAAAAACACGTACCTCTAAAGGCTCACCACGATGGGGGGCTGTGCTTTTGAACATGTGAAAAAAAAACACAGTTAGCGCAAAATCCAACATTACACATGTTTTTTGGCCTCTGGAACATACTGGTCACCACATTTACCGCCCGGCAGTAACTTTTTTCCGCAATTCAAGCAGTTGATGGCCTCATGAAGGCCTTTAATATATTTTAAGCAAACCACACAACGCATAATAACGACTTGCACAAGCTTATTTGCTGGCACACAGCTGCTCTGAACTGCTGTAAACCCAGACGACCGACAGCAAGTCAGGTGAATTGTGACGCACCGGCAATTAAATAGCAAACGCACTAGCCTTTATTGAGATGCATTAACGCTGTGTATGAATCAAAAGGTTTGATAGAGATTGATGTTTTCAATGAGACTGCTCAATTGAAATCATTGAGAGTGACTGAATCTTACAGTGGGATATGTCAATTGTTATAAAATGAGAAGAAACATCCAGCGGCACTTTCACAAAAAAAATCATGTTACACTCACTTTGCTGTACTAAGATGGCAGAGGGGGGGGGAGGGGGGGGAGGGAGTCACTCCCAGGGGGCCCTTATTTCTACCCAGTTAAAGTATATAATACATCAAATTTTATCATAGAAATGTGACAAGAAGGTTTGTGGAATACTGTGTAATGGGCCCGTCTTTTATATAGATTGTAAATGCTTAAAGACAGATTGACAGGTTCCAATAGGTATCTATATAATTAAGATGTTGTCAATATTGTTTTTGTGTGGTTCAATAGCATTAATAGATGGTGTTTTCTGTTAATTTATGGGTAGTAGCAGTGAGCATTTAGGGGGAACCCAAGTAAGTGAAAAAATGACCTGTCATAGTTTGGGGGGGGCAAAGAATAATGAGATGCGATGACAGGGGAGGGTGGAGCAAAAATGTCCTAAAATGGGATAACGTCCATAGGCAGATCCACATTTTTTGGAAAAGAAGGGGCGCACTTAAAGAAAGGGGGGCTACATTTTACGAGTTCAATACATTACTAGTTCAATACATTCAAAATATGTGTAGAGTGTATCAGTGTAATTAGCTAGTTAGTAACTAGAAAAACACCACCAAATAAATTGTTGCACGATATGACTGTGTGGTTTTCTTCCAAAATATTTAAAATATTTAAAAAAGATTCAAAGATTCAAAATCTCACTTGAGGTAATTGAAAAACGGTCAACCTTAGAGTTTATCATTGTAATTAGTTAGTTAGTAACTAGAAATAAAAAACATTGAATAAAGTGTTGCATTAAATGACGCGTATTTGCATAGATGAAACATACTTTTAAATTTACCATACCTACTGGACCTGGGCCCACGTGGCTCCGTGGGGGAGAGACCCGCCCCCCTTTTCCAAAAACCTGGATCTGCCTATACTTTGGTTTCAATAATTTTCACACCAAAAATACTGCATTTTCATAGTGTTTTACATGACATCCCAAAGTGCCCCCCCCCCCCCCCAATTTTTCATTACAGTGCACCCCCTTTTCCAAAAAACTGGATTTGCCTATACTTTGCTTTCATTAATAGGCCACCCCCATCCCTTTTCAACACCAAAAAATACTGCATTTCAAAAGTGTCTTTCATGAAATCCCAAAGTGCACCCGCAATTTTTTCATTACGTGCACCCCCTTTCCAAAAAACTGGATTTGCCTATACTTTGCTTTTCATTAATAGGTCACCTCCACCCCTTTTCACACCAAAATACTGCATTTTCATAGGGTCTTTCATGAAATCCCAAAGTGCCCCCCCAATCCCCCCCCCAATTTTCCATTACGTGGGCACCCTTTCCAAAAACCTGGATCTGCCTATAGTGTGTTATGATTAATAGGGCGAGGGTACAGCCAAGAAACAGCATTAATATTCTAAGATGGATTAGACACCACCATATCTTCCAAAAAAATTTTAGACTGTGGTTTTCTTAAAAAATATTTAAAAGATCATTTCATTCAAACTGGAGCCTATAGTTTGGCAATTTTTGGTTAATTCAATATCCTCTCTGTATAAATCCATCCGTTAAGTATATTGTCATATAAATGCATTTGACAGAAATTACTGGCCGACAAATGGATCCATTCCATTTGGCGACATGGTGCCTCATCATCAGCACACAGCCATAAGCCTGTAATAAAACCATCAGGTGTAGCTGACCGAGTTTTTTTTTGAGCCATGGGAAATCGGCGGCGGTGTGTTTGGAAACCAGATGGTAAACAAGTGGCGAGTTCAAAACTTATATTGAGAATGAATTGAAATGAATTGTATACATTTATTTTGAGTAAAATATGACATTTTATTTCGCTTTTTGCTGCAAAAGAAAGAGAAAAAAATATTTATATTTATGTTCTAGTCAGTACTAGTGTCAGTTCTATGAATTTTATATTTAGTTCCAATATTTTTGATGATGAGCCCACTTTTATAATGAGACCACATTTTCTTAGAACCACCTCTATAATGAGACAACCACTATAAACTGGATGTTGTCTAGTCAACAATCATGCATTCGCCAACTCACTGATAGCGGCGGGATATGTATAATATAAGATATGCATGGTTGTGAAATATAGCAAAACTTGCTCAAGGTATAAAGTGGGCCCTTCAAAGGGCTTTTGTCTAATCTAGTAATCTAGATACTCTTCCCGGGACATATATCAGGTATATGATCTTCGATATTTAAAAATTTCACAAGTTCGTATAATTCGTCAGAAGCTTCCTTGCAGCTGGTAACACTTTTTTGTTAATGCAGACAATGGTACATCGGCGCCAAATGCATTTGATTGAAATCGGTCTTATCACTTTCTGGATGACCGAAGTCCCATAAAATTCTCTTCATTTTGATCTCCTTGTAGTAAAGTACATCCGGAATTTACTCAAACGATAATTCAGAGACTGCAGCTGTATGGTAACTTTAACATACAAGAATACGAAAATATTTATGATTTCTGGATGGAAAAAAATCTTTTTGCTTTCATGATTCGATATTTTGTGGTAAATATTGAAAGTTAAAAACATGCTACGATGCATCGGGGCTCATGCATTTGTCCAAGACCGGCTATTAAGCGATGCAGAGATAACAGCAAGGTCTTGCAAGGTCACATGCCACCTGCTCAATACTACCAGGTGATACAGGTGGTTGAGTGTCAACGGCTCAAACAAGTTGCAGGTCATTTGACCACCACCCACATTTTTAAGTTGACCAATGGCAGAACTTTACTGATGAGGGCCCTGTAACAGGAATTATCATTTTAGAAAGTGAGCAGTGCCATTGAGGTGTTTTTTTGTCGAAGGGCATTTTGCATTTGATTTTGCAAATACAACAATGCTGGCGAAATATCTTACTTGTGTGTGATTCTTGTGTGTGATTCGTACACTTTTTCAGTGTAGCAATAGAATCCACCAGGAATTTTCTATGCGTTTTTCAATGTGTAGCAGCAATTTAGAAACTTCATGTGAACATGAATATGATAGTGAAGTTGCCGTGGTTTGTGATTCATACATTTTTCAATTTAGCCATTCAGGAATCACATGGATGTTTATGCATTTTTCAATGCATTGAGTATAGAAGCACTTTAGAACTTCATGTGAATAGCTATATGAAGTTGCCGGAATAATATGCTTGGGTGTGATGAAAGACAGCACGGAAACCACCTTATGCATTTTTCAATGCAATCGAGTATACAATTGAGCCAAATTGTAATTTGGCAGTGATTGGACAACCACAATAATACCCACTTTTGATTGAAAGGGCTGGTAATTTGCAATAACCAGACGTGAAAAACACCATGGACAAAATTAGTTATTGGAGGGTGCCGCACTTTCATCAATTGCACACATTAAGAGTCATTAGTAGGGGCGAATACATGCTAGACGAAACCATAGGGGCAAACAGACATACATTAGTATGTGCATAAATTAGGGGAATCCATGGCTATTCCTACCTAGTGAGGGCTTTGACTTCCTGATATGATATACAACCTGGTTATTTCCCGAGATTGCAGTGATGACGTCATTCTTCGAAGACAGAAGAGACTGTTGAAAGCTTAGTGTAAAAAATTGGTTGTATTATCCTGATTAAAACTTTAATAATTACCTTTTGTCCATCAAATCCAGGATAAATGAACTTCCATCAGAAAATGTTTTTTAATTGAACACAGCTTGTCAGCTCTAAAGAGACATATATAGATATAGAAATATAACTAAATTCATGTGTGTTATTTACTTATTCTACCTAGGTATGTGTGATCTACAACCTTTTTTAATCTTCATGTGTGAAAGTGTGTGTGTGTGTGTATGGAGATGGCTCAAGTCGCATTTTGCCATATATCAACTGAGGCTGGCATCACTAACAAACCCATATGTGTAAAAAGATGATGAGTGAAGGTGTCAATGACGTGGACGATAAATATCTAACAATGTGTACAAATAAAAGCTTGCTTGTAATTACTACGGTTTATTCAACATATTGGCAGGGTAATGGACGAAAGGTACATCAACGAATTGGTCTCTGCCAGGTTCCGCTGCCCACCTACAATACATTCAAGATGGCCAACACCAGGTGGACTTTACACATGGCAGGGTTTACGTCACACTACAGCCCCATTTGACGTAGATTTAAGCCAACAACAAATTGATATAATGGTTCAGAGGTCTCCTGTAATGAAGACTTAGATTCAGTACAGAATGGGAAGCCCACGGCCAGAGGTACTAGAATTTCCGGCACCAATTTACACAAATAAACCAATATGACAGGTCGCCAACCACAACAGACCGGAGTACTGCACCATTGATCAATCTGGACGAGAGCTGATTTACCCTGGACGGATGTGAGCGCTGGACCTTTTGATGACAAGGACGTATTCATGAAGCCGCTCTCTTATTAATAAAATATCTACGAGACGCAAGGCCCACTGTGGCAATGCATATGTCTGGTATTAGCCACCTACCTTTGCATTTTAATTTCCAGAGATTTTAAACCAATGGCCTTTAGTGAATTCTTGGCTACCAACATTTTTAGATTTTCTACATATAGCTAATAGCTTTGAAGTGCATTGAATATCATTAAAAATGTCCTAAAAGCGCTTCTAGAAAGCAAAATTTATTTAAAGTGCCCAAAATCGAAATTATTTTGGTGTCGCTCATACCTTATAGGCGTAAAGTTTGACTGAAATTGGTGCAACAGTTAAAAAGCTCTAGCTTGTCTGGAGACATACATAGTTAGTTACATACTTGGTTAGTTAGTTAGTTAGTTAGTTAGTTAGTTAGTTAGTTAGTTAGTTAGTTAGTTAGTTAGTTAGTTACTTAGTTAGTTAGTTAGTTAGTTAGTTAGTTCGTTTGTTAGTTAGTTAGTAAGTTAGTTAGTTAGTTAGTTAGTTACACACAGACAAAACACAATGCTTGCTTCAGCAGCTGAGCTGAAGCAACACAAAAATTGGACATAATATTGACTAATGCTAGCGCTTACTGCCCACACTCATCAGTAAAAGCAGAACGTGTCCATCAGAGCCTATTAAATGTGTTGAGTTACCTCACCCAAAAGCACCCGGCTGAATGGGTTAATTACCTCAGCACTGCATGCAATGTAATTAACAACTCTAAACATTCTATCCACGGAGTTAGCCTCAGCAATACTGTACTAGGTAGGGACACATCTGCTTTAATTTCCATCAACTTGAACGATAATGACCAACCTTTTTCTGACTTTATTGAACAAATGAAACAAGTACATTCGTGGACTATACAAAAGGCACTGGAAAACAAGCTCGAATATGACCTGCACATTCAAGCAGAAATGAATAAAAAGAAATCACCCTATAGTCTCACAGAAGGAGCAACAGTATTTTGGAAAAGAACAGCACTAAAAGATATGCAAGCAAATAAAAAACTACAATCAAACATCAAAGAGTATATTGCGTTTGACATTAGACATGATTCAGCAAAACTCCGGAACCCCATTACAAATGAAATATACAAAAACCGAGTCACCCTCAGCCAATTAATTATCGCACGCCACCATGTAAACAATGAGAAATTCCACAAATCCTATCACTAAACAAATTATGTACATTTTAGGCACCGTACTGGCAATGCCCTTGCTTTCTTAAAGTGATACAGGTCCGCCGCCTATTGGCTGTGCTCAGCTTAAGGTAGAGCGTGATCGAGCAAACAGCAACCTCGGTGGCCTTATTACAAATATTCGCCCAACTTCAACAAAGCATCACTTGCATGTGGCCCTTAACAATGAAGCTGCTAACTCTGACCATCGCATTCTTTCCCCATAAATTCCAAAAGGGGAGAGAAAACCCTTATTTTCTTTTCCCCGGGGGGTTTTTCTCCTTTCCCAACTTTCCCTTTTAAACCGGGGTTTTACACCATTTCCCTTTTCCAGTTTACCTGTTTGTTTTGGGGGGGTTTCCCATGGTCTGTACCCCCCGCAACCTTGTTATTGGGTGGAAATTCTTTTCCCTTTCCGGGTAAAGATCCCCGAGCCTCATCCTTATTTTTTTTTTCCGTCCCCCCTTTTTTTTCTTTTTCACTTGGCTTTCATTTTTAAAAAGAATTTTTTTCCTTCTTTTTTTCTCCCCTTTCCTGTTTGTCTTAGTAAGAGGTCCGACCACCCAATTTTTTTAATGGGTGGTGAGATAGAAATGTAGGAATCCGTCTGTGGGCTTTTTTCTATATACAAGAATAATAGTTAATTCAAGCTCTCCTAACTATCAAAGTGTTCAGGAACGGAATGGTGCCATCTTTCTCCTCTTCATGGGTGAATTTGATGCTTCCGTGGTATCTACTGTATTGAGATGGTCAGTCAAGTTCTGTGTTTTCCCTTCTTGATCTTTTCCAATACATCGTCTACGTATCTTTTCCACAACTGCGGTCTGCATGTGATTGGTGAAGTGGCAATAGCTTCTTGTTCCAACCACTCCATGAACAGGTTCGCAACAATGGGTGACACTGGACTTCCCATAGCTGTGCCAAACTTTTGAACCGAGAAGAGGGGGCCTTTCATCTCTCTCACGTGTACAACCCGATTTTCGACATCGGAAGTCGTGCTGAGTGACCTTGACATGCGCAGAGATGTTTTGAAAATGGTAACAGAAGTTGCCGAAACTGTCAACAGTAAATTTTGTTTTGTGTTGTGAAAAGATGAACTAAATAAATAATATGATTTTATTCTTCTCTCTCTCTCTTTTATATGGCAAGCAAGCTCCTACCACTATTCTGACATAGCTGAAGACAGGTTTTGCAACCCTAAGCTTTCATATGACTATGTCAAGTGGCCCTGACGGGACTCGAACTCACGACCCCAAGGTTGTGAGACCAGAATGATACCATCATCCCAAGCAGCGAGCTGTTAAAAGGTTACAACGGACGAAAATTTGTCTCTGTAACCCCCAGTCTACATACTTGGTTCATCTTAACCCAGAGGTAGGGTTCGAATCCAACCAAAAAGGGCAGAAATTTTGGGAGGTTCATTTCTTCACATTTTCATGCTAGTGGAGTTTTCTAATGTGTTTTTCCCAGTTTGCTTGTGCATACGATTTTATTCTTCTCTCTCTCTTTTCTATGGCAAGCAAGCTCCTACCACTATTCTGACATAGCTGAAGACAGGTTTTGCAACCTAAGCTTCCATATAACTATGTCAAAGTGGCCTGACGGGGACTCAAACTCCACGACCCCAAGGTTGTGAGACCAGAATGATACCATCATCCCAAGCAGCGAGCTGTTAAAAGGTTACACAGACAAACCGTTGTCTCTGTAACCCCCAGTCTACATACTTGGTCAATTATCATCACCTAAGGACGGACATTTTAGAGACCACAGCTGGAAACAACATGTACACCATCGGCCATACCAGACACAGAGCCATTTACATTACCCTGTCCATGGAACACGGATGTTCATGATCCAGACCCAATTTGGGAACCCAGTGACACCAGCCGCCAAAGCACAGCCGTGACTGTGCCCGCGCCGTCAACCGCAAGAAGGGGTAGTACCAGATGCAAGTTCAGAGAAGCCACAGCGAGAGCGTAGGAAGCCAAAGCGCTATGATGCTGCATCTGGAACATTGAGTGAATGAGTCCCTCTACTCTGTCTCAGGACTTGGGGGGGGGATGCAGTATTATTGCATTATATGTGCAGACTATAATCATTTCATATGTTTCATATACAGATTGTAAAGCTTGTACTTCATATACATATTGTAGTTTATTGAAATGACCATCAGTAACTTAGTAGTCACATCATGTGTAACTCCTTCATTGTTTTATTAAACTATTATTCTAACAACAAGGAGTTTTCTTCACTCAGCATTTCTCCTATAAGGCAGGCACTTCCTGCCTATGAGTCTACCGGACCTCAGCCTGCTCTTACTAGTCTACTCAGCTAGACGAGCACTAGGTATATAATCTCTAGCTCGATGTAACCAGGCAGTCAATAAATGGAATAACTACCAACTACTTCTTCATCACACCTCATGCCAATCCACACATGACAATTCTTTACAAAAACTACAAACCCATTAATCGTACTCAGGCCGACCTCGATTTTCACCATTGGCAAACGTATTGCTTCTTGTGCATTTACAAGTTTAACTAAATCAAAAGTGTTCAAAGAACACTGCATCGCTAGAACGACATTAACTTATGGGCAATTAAGATATATACTGAAATAATGTGTTGCCATACAATAGTGCTGAATAACAAGATGATAATCAATATCAGTTTCAAATCAGTTTCAAATCCAATAATCAATTTTGGTGCTCCGTTGGAATATTGATTTTTTTTCTTGCTAGGTAAGTGCATTGAATATCATTAAAAATGTCCTAAAAGCGCTTCTAGAAAGCAAAATTTACTTGGCAAAGCGCCCAAAATCGAATCACTTTGGTGTCACTTCATACCTTATAGTCGTGTAAAGTTTGATCGAAATTGGTGCAACGGTTAAAAGTTAGCTCTAGCTTGTCCGGAGACATACATACATAGTTAGGTACATACTTGGTTAGTTAGTTAGTTAGTAAGTTAGTTAGTTAGTTAGTTAGTTACACACAGACAAAACACAATGCTTGCTTCAGCAGCTGAGCTGAAGCAACACAAAAATTGGACATAATATTGACTAATGCTAGCGCTTACTGCCCACACTCATCAGTAAAAGCAGAACGTGTCCATCAGAGCCTATTAAATGTGTTGAGTTACCTCACCCAAAAGCACCCGGCTGAATGGGTTAATTACCTCAGCACTGCATGCAATGTAATTAACAACTCTAAACATTCTATCCACGAGTTTGCCTCAGCAATACTGTACTAGGTAGGGACACATCTGCTTTAATTTCCATCAACTTGAAACCATAATGACCCCAACGTTTTTTCTGACTTTATTGAACAAATGAAACAAGTACATTCGTGGACTATACAAAAGGCACTGGAAAACAAGCTCGAATATGACCTGCACATTCAAGCAGAAATGAATAAAAAGAAATCACCCTATAGTCTCACAGAAGGAGCAACAGTATTTTGGAAAAGAACAGCACTAAAAGATATGCAAGCAAATAAAAAACTACAATCAAACATCAAAGTATATTGCGTTTGACATTAGACATGATTCAGCAAAACTCCGGAACCCCATTACAAATGAAATATACAAAAACCGAGTCACCCTCAGCCAATTAATTATCGCACGCCACCATGTAAACAATGAGAAATTCCACAAATCCTATCACTAAACAAATTATGTACATTTTAGGCACCGTACTGGCAATGCCCTTGCTTTCTTAAAGTGATACAGGTCCGCCGCCTATTGGCTGTGCTCAGCTTAAGGTAGAGCGTGATCGAGCAAACAGCAACCTCGGTGGCCTTATCACACACATAAATATCCGCCCAAACTTCAACAAGCATCACTTGCATGTGGCCCTTTAACAATGAAGCTGCTAACTCTGACCATCGCATTCTTGCCACATAAATCATGAGAGAACAATGAGACGTTCAGCAGGACACCTCACTTTAACCTTCGTTTCCCAAATACCAGATTTCCACATGATCCCCATGACCACCAAATACGGTAATGAAACGCCTGCTTTTCACACTTTCGAGTTTCTATATTTATGAAATTTTTAATGATATACACTGCACTTAGCCAGCAAGAACAAGATCAGTATTCCAACCAAGCAGCAAAGTTGATTATTGGATTTGAAACTGATACTGATTATTATCTGTTATTCAATACTATTATATGACAACAAAAATATCTTTTTACTGGATATATTGATTCTGATTCATTCTGATGTTTTCTCCTCAAATTCATAAATTTCTTGATTGTAAAGTATACATTATTTCAGTATATATCTTAATTGCCCATGAGTCAAATGTCGTTCTAGCGACGCGCGGTGTTTTTTGACCGCGATCTTAGTTGTGCAATTCGTTTGTATCGTGGCTAATAAATACAGATCCATTATTAGCTGGAGGGAAACCGAATGTAGTAAAAAACATGATCACACAGTGTTTTTGCTGTTTCTTTTCAAATGGCCACAATGAAGCCAGACAGAGATCACTGTTGTTAAGACATAGCTTAGGGGCCGTTGTGAATGGGCCAGAATGGTTTCTTACAGAATTACTTGGCAATTTATTGTTGCACATTTTCCACAATTGCAATTTGAAACTAGGTCTTCTGGTACCATCACCCTAGCATTACACGGCAGTAACAAGTTGTTTTCCTTGTAGTAGCCAAAACTGGTAGGGTCAAGTCTTTGCTGGCGAAGACAGTTAACTTGAATATGTGCTCCATAAAATGCCCATAGCATGTGTTCTTTGGCAGCTTGACTAGTTGGTGGCAATTCATCCAAGGTTTTCTTACTATAGTGGTAGAGGTGGTATCGTAGGTCATTAAGTGTCTTCAGTGGTGAAAAGGCTTGAGCACTTGAACCAAGTACTCTTCTACAAGATTCAGATCAATATCATTTGGATCCTGTCCAAACTCACTGAGGTAATGATCAAGGCTCACTTTAAGAGCTGTTTGTGTGGTTCCAAACTTACTTGTGGTATCACAGCCTGATAGCTGATGAACAGCTGGTAGAACCTTGCACATGATTGGGCCTATAATGGCCCCAATTCTGTGCACTGAAATATATCTTGTGGTATCTCCAATACCACCCCTCATCCATATGACTCTCATACAGTGCAATTGAAGAACTCCACAGTAATGCAACAATAATACCAAGACGTCTGTAAACTCTGTATCATTAGAAAGAACAACAAGTCTTCTTGCTCCAAATTTCACTGCATCTACAGCATGCGGGATGAGTCTCTGGTCAGCCTCTTCAAGTTCTACCTCTAGACGAGGCCCTCTGATTGACAGAGGTCCATCAGCAGGCAATAACAGGCATTCTGTTGTGTCAGTTTCCCCAGGAATGCCAGTTCCACTGAGTAGCACTTGCTTCCCAGGAAACTTGTCATGAGCACATTGGATTATAGTGAATCTTAACAAATCCTGCAGTTTCGATTTGTTGTTTGCAGGAGCCCAAAATGAGTCCATTTCTGCTGGAAGTGGAGTGTCAATGCACAGGGTGTTGATGTCAATTGGTGTAGTGTCACATCTTCTCATACGTTCGCTGTCTTTGACACCTGTTCTGTGGGGGAAACACCCCTGACGAACTCCTGTGTAACTGGTCTGAGGTTATAGAGAGGTTGCACAAATGCAACATGCAATTGGCCCCACATCAACCCGTCATATGCCTCAAATCTACAACAATCTTAGGTTGTATCTGGTCGATGGGAGCAATTCAAGCCAGCCCACACAAAATCTCTATCCTGGCTGCAGAACAACCACCAGAGTCTGTACGAGGAGATTGGATACATTGGAGATTACAAAGTCCTAGGACGTGTACTCAAAGGTTGTGCCACATAGATAGCACCTCTAGATAAAGCCATTAATGGCATGCAATCCAATGAAAAAGTGAAATGGGATGATGAACTGAACTGTAAATTTAAAAAGGCTCAACGGGCTCTAATGACTGATAAATCCATTGTGCTACCAACAGCTTCAGATCTGCTATGGATTGTAACTAATGGCTCAGTAAAAAACCATGGTATAGGTGCTACGCTCTATGTTACAAGGAACAACAAACCACGTCTGGCAGGGTTCTTCAGCAGCAAACTTCGTAAGCATCAGGTTAATTGGTTACCTTGTGAGGTTGAAGCTTTAGGAGTGCTGCCGCAGTGAAACACTTCAGCCCGTATATTATTCAGAGCAAACACAAAACGTGTGTACTGACGGACAGCAAACCGTGCGTTCAGGCTATTGAGAAGTTGTATCGGGGAGAGTTCAGTGCAAGTCCAAGGATTACATCTTTTCTTACCATTGTGAGCAGATACCAGATATCTCTCCAACACCTGACTGGTACGGCAAATATTCCAAGTGATTTTGCAAGCAGAAACGCACCTGACTGTCTTGACCCAATGTGTCAGATTTGTTCCTTCATAAGCAAAATGGAACAGTGTACTGTTATGAAAACCTCAGTTCAGGATATCATCAATAATATCTCCAGGGTTCCATTTTCGAGTCGCAGTGCTTGGCTCAGTACTCAGTCGGAATGCAATGACCTTCGTAGAGTTCACGCACACCTCAAGCAAGGCACCAGGCCCTAAAAAAAAAATGACCAATATCAAAGATGTGAAACGGTATCTTGGTGTAGCCAGCATTGCAGTTGATGGTATGCTCATTGTCAAGAAAAACGAGCCCTTGTTTCCATCTAGGGAGCTCATTATCATTCCTCGAGCTGTGCTCCATGGATTTCTTACAGCTTTACATATAAAGTTAGACCATCCCACGAAGCACCAATTGAAATTAGTCGTCACTCGACAGTTTTATGCTTTAGATATTGACAATGCCATCTCCGTTGTGACAGACTCATGCCACACGTGTACATCTCTGAAGTCTATGCCTCAACCACTAACCAAAATGTCTACGAGTGAGCCACCAGCAGTACCGGGCATCCTATTTTCTGCTGATGTAATGAAACAAAACCGCCAATTGATCTTCATCTTACGTGAAAGTGTCACTTCATTCACTACCACTTGCATCATTGATAATGAACGGCAAGAGTCACTCTGTCAGGCCCTTGTTTGCGTATCTGCCAATATGATACCGTTAGATGGACCTAAAGCAGTAGTCCGCGTGGATGGAGCATCCGGGTTACGAGCTCTAAAGCACAGTGCTCTCCTTTCCTCTCACAATATCACCATAGAAGTTGGAGAGGTGAAAAATGTAAATAAAAATCCAGTGGCCGAAAAGGCAGTTCAAGAGTTGGAGATAGAATTGTTGAAACAAAACCCCAGTGGTGGTGCCGTATCTTCTAGCACACTTGCTATTGCTACCGCTAGGTTGAATGAAAGGATACGATTTGGTGGTCTCTCTGCAAGAGAGAAATGGTACAAGCGAGATCAATTCACAAATCAACAGATTCCTGTAGATGATCAAGAAATGATTATGACTCAGCACGAGCAACGCTTGGCTAATCATCCCCACAGTTTAAAGGCAAAAAATCCTAAGGGATTCCAGGCAAGCCCACAAAGCCTCTGTGTTGGTGATCTTGTGTATCTTAAGTCAGATAAGAGCAAGGTGCATGCACATGCTAGGTATATCATCATTCGAATTCAGGATAAAGAGTGTTTTTTTGTGAACAAGTTTGTTGGTGTTCAACTAGGTGCACAGTCATATAAGGTGAGACTTCAGGATTGTTATACAATTCAACCCACTGTCTTACTCCAATTCAAATAACCCTTCTCGAGAATGTGTAAGCGATGATGAGGATAAAGAGATTCCCTTCAGTGTTCCTGATGGTCCGGAAAACAGCCTACCTAGTATTCCAGCTGATTTGACCGCACCATATATTGACAGCCATTGTGACTATAGTGACTCCAGTCTCTAAGAAAGTCATCATAAAACTCCCCAAAAGTGCACATGACGTAGAACACAGTAAAGCAATTTGAAAGTTCCCAACCCGGTGCAGGCAAAGAACATACTCAAACTGAACACAGAAACCTGTTTTATATCATGATTTATTGATGTATGGAGGAGGAAGTAGGAATGTTAGACGTTAAAAAGGGAAATTCTTAACTTTTATTTCTTGATATAATATTTTGCGTTCAGGTTATGTAAACTCTGCTATTTGATAATATATGTTGTTTTGTGTCAACTGTGACTTATGTATTGGTGTGTATAGTAGTTGTATTGCATTATTGAACTGTAATTTACGTTAATTAGTGTACTTATTTATGCACTTATATGGATTGTTGTGGTGTAATTCGTTGTTTAACTGCTCTATAAGTATGTCTAACCTGCCTATTGTAGTTTTAGCTTTGTTGTGATTGTGGAGGTGTGTGTGTGTGTGGGGGAAGATATGGTTACGCCAGTGTGCTGACTATAAACAGTCTGTCACACTGTGTTTACTGTATAGTATATTACCAGATATACTATATGTATCATACATGTATGTCATCCTTATATGTCATTCTACTATTGGTGTTGGTTCTGTAAAGATGTGCGAATAAACTCTGGTTGATAAACTCTGTTATGGATCACTACTACACTGATGCTGATTATACAACATGACCAATGCATTTTTGCTAGGATTGACAACAGTGTAGCAATGATTTTTCATCTGGACTATATGTAGTCTATTTTCCTCTGACAAACCCTAGCATCTTTGTACTCATAGGCAGATCCAGGTTTTCGGAAAAGGGTGGGCGCACTTAAGGAAAAGAGGGGGCGCACTTATGGAATTTCATGAAAAACCCTATGAAAATGAAGTATTTTGGTGGGTAAGGGGGGGCGCGTGCCCCCTGCGCCCCCCTGGATCTGCCTATGGTACTTATCAATGATTGCCATAGTAATTATAATGTAATACCATGGGTATATGTATATGGTATTGAAGAAGCATATTTTATAACCTGGAAAATTTCTATTTCATTATTGCATTAAAGTCAAATATGTTTAGAATTTCATTTATATTCCAATATAATGGAAAAAGTGACGCAATATGCTAAAAGATAAAATACTGAAAAATCGCTGTCAAATTTTCAGGAACAAAATAGATGACCCCCCCCCCTTTTTTTCTCCAGGTACAAAATAAGTGACCCTCCCTCTAATTTCAGGGACAAAATAGGTGGCCCACCTGAATTTCCTCATCGCCCCCCCCCCGCTCATAAATCATGAACGCTCCCTTAGTAAACTCGTGCTTTACAATTAATTCTGTGTTTAGAGCTGATACTCACTTCTCTGTGGGCGTTGATTACACCCATCATTTCATGGAATATAAATTCCCACTGAGCAATATACTGTTTTCTTATGGTGATCCCAATAATTCCTGCACTACTTTTCTGGGATCGATTAAGTGTCTGTTCCAAGTACATGTCTGCACTATGAAAGGCCATTTGTGACATAAGTGTCACCTAATATCTAACAATATA
>JAGTTF010000662.1:0-11890 GCA_019095985.1 Streblospio benedicti
ACCACATCTCCAGCTGCTACTCTTGCCGCCGCCGCCGCTGCAAGCTAGATACAGTAGATCTACATGTATACAAAAAACGACTCAGCACCAGTAGTGTTGTTGCACCGATGCCATTGAGTATTATATTGTTTGACACACATGTAGAAAAATGGTAGCGATAATACAAGATTTTAATTTAGAAAACCTCTATATTAACTTACAACAGAATGTCACTCTCCCATATTTTCTGAATACGTTCTTCATCACTAATGCTTTCTTTTATTTGCGACTGTAAACTACCGAATGATTCTAAATGTAAACTTTCGTCTAAAAACCCTTGCCAGTTTCCAAACTTTATCATTTTTGTAGTGTGACTAGGAGCCACTAGACGGCGCCATCAAACCCGGGTCGTGGGGGTCAGTGAGCCGTTTTTTTGCGTCGCTTCAGCAGCTGAAGCGAAAGCCTTGTGTTTCGTTCGTTTGTAACAATGTATGTATGTATGTATGTATGTATGTATGTATGTATGTATGTATGTATGTATGTATGTATGTATGTATGTATGTATGTATGTATGTATGTATGTATGTATGTATGTATGTATGTATGTATGTATGTATGTATGTATGTATGTATGTATGTATGTATGTATGTATGTATGTATGTATGTATGTATGTATGTATGTATGTATGTATGTATGTATGTATGTATGTATGTATCTATGTATCTATGTATCTATGTATCTATGTATCTATCTATGTATCTATGTATCTATGTATGTATCTATGTATGTAAATGTTTGTCTCCGGACAAGCTAGAGCTTTTACGCTTTGCCCTATTTCGTTCAAACTTTACACAACTATTTGGTATGACGCGACACCGAAGTGATTCGATTTTGGGCACTTTGCCAATTAAAGTGTGCTTTCCATAGTGCCATTTTGGGTCCATTTTCAGCAATGTCTGCAATAGATTTGTTGATGCTTGTGAGAAAGCATTCAAACTTTGTACCATGCTTACATGCCTACTGAACATAACATGTATTAAATTTTGGCACTTTGCCAATTAGAGTTTACATTTCAGAGGGTCATTTTTATTATTTTTCTTTCTATTTTTCCACTATAGTTCCAATACTGTTCGAAACATGACCATCGAATTGGCATAGCGGTTATATTGGAATAAAAGTGCTCAGAGAGCACAGCGTTACCATATTAAAATGTCGACTCATGGGCAATAGATATTTACTTTAGCCATGTTTAGAAAGCGCCTGCAATCCAATGCTGATAACATAGATTTTGTACAGATATTTTAGGGGGGGTCATCAATTTTGTACCAAGTACAAGAGGGGGGGTCTATTTTGTGCCAGGGTAATATTAAAGATTTTTTCTTTTTTTTAACTTCATTTCACGGGTAAAACACCTCAGGTTAAGGGCACATCCATCGAAGGGTTGATTATTACGTACATCTCCAAGGGAACGCACACGTTAGACGTAATAACACTACATAGTCTGAGATAAGCATCTAAAGATAAATTGCCAATACATGTATGTTTAATTAAGGAAAAAAATAAGTTTTTGATATACATATTGCCCTTGAACATTAGTAACCATAATTCAGGCAAAGTGGTATGTGGTTAGGGTGTTCCATAATAATGTTTTTTCGTAGCACCTTTTACTGCACTTCACAAAAGTTGATCCCATGGTCATAGATCATGCTGATTTTTTTAGAATTTTTTGCACTTGTTTAAACCGCCCTTTTTTTTATTGAATTTTCAAACTTGGGACCCTTCGAACGTCCTATGTGTAAAAATTCAAAATTGCTCTACAATGTTTATGTTTGGTTCAAATAATAGATAATTGTCTAATGGAGTATTGACCATTATGCCTCAGAAGGATATACGTAAAAATGCCTCTTTGTGGACCACTGTGAACCACATACAGTGCAGTAGACTTTTTTTTTAGTTTATGACATGGTCTACCTCTTTGGTGTGACACATTGTGATAGCATGGGTATTTCAAGGAGATTACAACAAGATTTGATTTTGTTAATAGTTATAATTATTATGATGTCTCACATATATGGAAAGCACACAAAAATGACTGAATTATGAAGAGATTACAATATTGATTTGACAGTAGAAACTTTCAAAGCTATTTGTTTTGCTAAGTAAAGTTAATCATATGAATATTGTGATAATTCTCAATCTTTTTAGCCCAGTAAGGATAAAGAAAAGCTTCCAAAATTGATATTCGTGGTTATAACCTATCAATGAATATTATTTTTCAAAGATTATGCATATTAGATGATTAATAACATACATATTAACAAACCAGGTCATTTTGACTCACAGCTAACTCTGCGGCCTTATACTATTCTACTCTAGTTTATTTTCAGACTTCTACATTAGTTCTCAATTATGGCATCTAGATCTAGACCACAATCGGGTCCAACTTTTGTGCCAGTGTTGTGAAAATCAAGTGAAATGAAGCATTTTTACTTCATACAAAAATTTGTTCATGGACTCCTGGTGAGTGGGGTGAATTTTCCTCCCAATTGCATGATTCAAATAAGAAATGATGATCATATAGGCAAGTGTACAAGTGCACAAGTTTGTTGAAAATCAATTGAAAAATGAAGAAGCTATTGTGCAAATATGAATTGTAGACAGACACCAACACCAACAACGAACAAAAGGTGATCACAAAAAATCACCTTGTCACAAGTGACAGGCCAGCTAAAAAGTGAAATGTTTTTTGTTAATGATATGTATTATCATTTCCTGAAGTTCATGACTTTGTTCTTTTTTATAGGACCTCTTCAGCTGATGATTGTGGCAGGCTACCTGCAAAAGCGTCTAAAAGTGTGGCATATGGGCCATTGTAGGAATTGACCATGAGATTGGAGTGTCAATCGTGAAATTGAGCATGCTGACGTCAGCATGCTCAATTTCACGATTGACACGACAATCGAGTGGTCAATCACCATTCTATCATGACTAAAATCCATTTTATTTTAAAATAAATCATATTATAACGTTCTCATTGCAAGTCAATTTTTCCAAAAAAGAGCGCGCGGAGACCACTACTACAGCTCTAGTCTAAACTTCTGCTCTCCTCTACACGGGACACGCCTTGCGAGTTGCGACGTCAGCGGCTGTATTGATAATGTGACGAGTTTAGACTAGAGCCGTAGTAGTGGTCTCCGCGCGCTCTGGAGCGTTCATTCCATCACATAATTGAGCATGCTGATTGACCAATCAGCATGGGTTATTGGCGGAGATTTTTGTACGGAATGATAGAATGGAAAATCTATTCTCCATGTCCATGCACATTCATCAATAATGTAATTAAAGTATTGATTTGAATTTCCTTTTTGTATTTTGAAAAATTAACCCATAATGTTAAATGGTTAATACATTGGGATGTATATTTTCATTTATAATATTTGTCTCTTTGGAACTTTTGTTATGTGATAGATGTTCTTTGATGAACTTTTTTTATGTAATATTTATTCCTTGTCATGGTAACTTTTATTATGACGAGGGAATAAATATTACATAAAGTAAGTTCCTCAAAAGAACATCTATCACATAACAAAAAGTTCCAAGGAACAAATATTATGAAGGAACAAATATCACATGACATGTTCCGCACTATACCTCACACTGTCCCATGTTTACAACCCCTTATAGTCCATCCGGGCTCCGATCGAAACCCCCCTGTAGGGGTTTTCGCAAACATATTTTTTTTTGTACCTTAGATACTACTCTTAAGGAAAAATGACGTTTGCCCAAAATATTTGATGGCGAAATATATTTTTGGGGTCAAACAGGGGTCATCGGGTCAAAATTTCATAAAATTGCATTTATCTCGATTAATAACAAATTTAGAGTAAAAACTTGTATTGACCTTAGATAGGAACATGTGTATGTGAAATCCAAATAAAACATCAGATTTGACCTTCGACCTCTCCTTCAAGGTCAAACAGGGGTCATTGTGGTCAAAATTTCATAAAATTGCATTTATCTCGATTAATAACAAATTTAGAGTAACAACTTGTATTGACCTTAGATAGGAACATGTGTATGTGGAATTCAAATTAAACATCACATTTGACCTTTGACCTCTCCATCAAGGTTACACTAGTAGGTCAATTTCAGGAATTTTGTTCATTTTTGTGTTTACAAAAGAAATGAGCAGCTTTGAATATTTCATTTGTTAATAATCCACGATAAATTAGTTTTATTGATATAAGCATTTGTATTCTAGATTGGAATTACGTTATGTTTTATTTTAATCAATATTTTACTAAATAGTTTAATATATCAATGGGTTTCATTTTTAATGGTAGAATTTGAGGCAGCATCAGTATCATTGATATCTTCATAAAGTGCATGTTCTCAAATTTTGTTATGTTTTAGCATTATTTGATTGGACATTGGACTAAAAAAATGTGTAACTTACAAAAAAGAGCAACAAATTTAATACATCTATATAATACAATGGTCATTGCTAAATCATGGAAAATTCAGTGAAAATGAAATCTAAGAAGCAATGCAAAACAAGGAAAAAGGGCAACATAAAATCATGCATCATACGTTTTAGAAGTATGCAGTCTTTCAAAATAGATAATTTATCAGATTCATGTTAAAGAAACAATTGGGGAAAATTAAGAAACAATTGACTGAATATGGTAGTAAATGCTATGGTTATCACAAAGAATGCTACAGCAAATTCACAAATCTCAAATATCTAAAAGCAATAAATGAAAATCAGATCAAGATCCAGAGATTGAACTATCAATAAAAAAAAAATCAAATTTATCGATAACATTCACTTGTGATTTCTGTTTATTTGTGAAAATACTCCAGAATTAATTCTTCCTGACAAATTTCTTTCTAGTGAAAGTTGGACATGTAAAACAAAAACTGCAGGGAAGACCTTAAAAGAGGGTTCAGAGAGACGAAGTTATGAAAGGATGCTGTGTAAAGTGATAGATGTAGATTTGAAGGCAAGAGAAGCTAAATACCATGATGAATGTAGAAATGCACATAAATATTCAGTGACAAGTATGCAAGAATATATGCAGGAAAAGATTCCATCTGTGTCGGTATATAGTAGTAACAAGACAGATAAGCTTAAGAAAAAAGATGATAAACCATTTCTGACCAAAGTGAGCTGGTCAACTCCGATCATATTAAAAAAAAAAAACATTTAAACTGCCTTTGAATATGCTTTTATTAGATTACAGAAAACTTGAGGATGTTGATCTTTATTGAATTGTACCACGAATAGAGAAAATGCACGTCCTGTTTGATACTAGAAATATTTATTAAATGAGTTTGACAGCCGTATCACCTGAGTATACGCTACCACTGTACTGAGGCTCCTATTCACCAACCACTTAAGACAGGTATAACTGCCGCATTAGACCACTCGGACATTCTGACCGACCCGGGTGGTCTGCCTTAAGTGCTTTGTGAATAGGTGGTACAGTGGTAATGGTCGAGGGTTTAAGCCCTGAGAGAAGCTATGTGATATAGTAATATAAACTCGGAGAAATAATCCTCTGATGTCAATACTTACATCTAGCCAATTAATTCCAATATATCTACATATTCTATTCTAGTTGCCAGTCATAGGAAAGATATGTTCAAGGCAAAACAGAAATGTCCATCACTATTACTCAAGTGATCTTTTTACAAATGATCAACGTTGTTCAGCTCTTAGTTTCTCTCTACATTAACATAATTAATGTAAGTGATTTACTAACTTCATAAATGATATAAAAATCCTTTTGCTAATATTTAAGTACTTGTAATTACAGGACAAGTACACAGGCTGCGCAAAAGGAACCTTAGTAGGTCAAGATTAATCTATTACGGTACCATTCACTAAAAATCCAACATCCTCAAGTTTTCTGTAATCTGATGAAACATATTCAAAGGCAGTTTCAATGGCTTCTCTTTATGAATATGATCAGAGTAGACAAGCTAACTCCTATGATTGGGTGTCTAATAAATTAACTGGTTAAATGGTTTATCATCATTTTCTTAGTTCAACCTCTGGGATAACCATGGCATTTACCATCATATTAATTCCGTCCGTATATTTTTTGCATAATTAGTTAATAAAGTATTAATCAAAATAAAACATAAAAGTAATCCCAATCTAGAATACAAATGCTTATATCAATAAAACTAATTTATCATGGATTATTAGCAAATAAAATGTTTAAAGCTGCTCATTTCTTTCGTAAACTCAAAAATGAACAAAATTCCTGAAATTGACCTACTAATGTAATCTTGAAGGAGAGGTCAAAGGTCAAATGTGATGTTTAATTTGGATTCACATACACATGTTTCTATCTAAGGTCAATACAAGTTGTTACTCTAAAATTGTTATTAATCGAGATAAATGCAATTTTATGAAATTTTGACCACAATGACCCCTGTTTGACCTTGAAGGAGAGGTCGAAGGTCAAATCTGATGTTTTATTTGGATTCCACATACACATGTTCCT
The DNA here is from genome assembly GCA_019095985.1 of Streblospio benedicti. Classification (NCBI taxonomy): domain Eukaryota; kingdom Metazoa; phylum Annelida; class Polychaeta; order Spionida; family Spionidae; genus Streblospio; species Streblospio benedicti. The sequence continues at coordinate 6,497 of JAGTTF010000662.1, forward strand.
ATCTAAAGTCAATACAAGTTTTTACTCTAAATTTGTTATTGTCGAGATAAATGCAATTTTATGAAATTTTGACCCGATGACCCCTGTTTGACCCCGAAATATATATTTCGCCATCAAATATTTTGGGCAAACGTCATTTTTCCTTAAAGTAGTATCTCAACTACAAAAAAAAAACATGTTTACGAAAACTCCCTCCATGGGGGGGGGCAGGGGGGGGGACTATTAAAGGGACTCACAGTCACTTGAAACCAATTTTTTCACCAACTTTCATAAACACAGGTTTCAACTTTGTTTGACATTGGACTGTTTAACTCTTGCTGCAATCACCCTTTTCTCCATTCAGCTCCTAATCACCATGGGCGTGGCGAATAAGTTATTGACTAGACTATTGTCACGGCTTTTCTGCGATTAGCCACCTTGGAAACTGTCATGGCGGAAACAAGTGGGAAATCAAGTTAATAAAAATCAGAAAAAGCGCGAGAAAATAAAAGCAAAGGCGAAGGAGGGCAGGTAATGTTGCTGTATACGCATTTTGAATTAGATGTATTGATAAATTAGTTATGGTTTTAGCACAAGGCATAGGGTGTATTTTTAGTGTTTAAGATAATTGTTTCTGAAAACAGTCGATATTAGAGATCTTCAATGTGGCTACAATGTGGTTTGCATTTTGTTCGACTATGTCTAGAAGTTACACAACTATTATTTTCTGTGGTAGGGCCGTAGATTCTTAAACTAGACTAAAACTGCCACCTGAGTATGTTGTCATGGATAGAATTTACTTTGATATGTGGTACTAGTATCTGTTACCCGGTCGCCTAGCTCCTAATGCTTTATGAACACTCCATTATCTGCTAGCCTAGTTTTATGTGCTTAGTCGCTCAAAAGCTCTTTTCAAAATGAATTATGGCTTCAGTCTCTGGTAATCACCAATGCAATAAAACATTAATGTACCTACCAACCCTTTATTGGTGCTTTTTAACCTTTTGGGGTCGTGAGTTTGAGTTCCCGTCAGAGCCACTTGATATAGTCCAATGACTGTCTTCAGATATGTCAATATAGTGTAAAGCTTGACCAGCATAACAGTGAGAGTAGAATTGAAGTTTTTTTAAAGTCAAATGGTTGATTTTGTTTATCCAACTTTCAATCTATAACATGAGTCAAAACACGTTTGGCAGCTTGGCAGGACAAGTAACTTTAGGGAGGACTAGTAGTAGCTTTTTAAAGTTACTCATCCTGCTGAAAGAATAACTTTTAAGAGCTTAACTGGGAGACTGAAAATGTAGCATGCCAGATCTACTTTATGAAACCACACTCAGATAAGTTGGTTTGACTATGCTTAAATTCAAACTGACATAGCTCGGTAACCATTTTTTATCTTATTTCATCCCACAATTTTTGCCAGACAGTTATGAAAGTATCTTATGTATTCACATTTGTCCTATAATTCTTCAGAAAAATGAAGGTGCAGAAGCTTCTGCACCAGTGGAAATGCTGAGGTATTTTATTTTACTTTTCTTGGTCAATGTTCAGGAAAATTCATGGTAGATTACAGGTTAAAGTATCTGCCTATGTTGACATGTTTTTTTAGCAGGGTTTTTTTTCTTAAACTAAAATAAATCTAACAAATATTAAAAGTTAAGTCAAACAGTGGATTATGAATTGATAATTTATATTGACTTTTCGCTAATTATGTAAATACAATTTTGATATGCTGTAGCTGTAATCCTGAATAAACAAATGTTAGAGCTATCATACATCATTGTTTTTGTGTGAAGTTAAATTGATAAATCATCTTTTCTTCCAACATGTCAATTTAAGCTGCTCTGCTAGCTCACAATTGGATAAAACTTTTAAAAAATCACTACATGGGTATTGAAACAATCATGTTTATATGTTGGATGTTCACTTGTTCAAGTTTTTTATTCATAATCTTGGCCCAAATGACGATGAATGTTTAATCGTGTTTAAACATGAAATATAATTCTCTTTGCCAGAGCCAGTTTGGAAGAGGATTAACGTGGTGCATCAGCAACTTACCTGGGACTTTCCAACAACCAACAAAGTACACACACAAGCAAGGTATACAGCCATAAATGTCAGACTTGGGCACATTACAAACTTGAACATTCAATTGCAATCACACACTTCTTACCAGTGTCAATTACATGTATAATGGCAGTTATGGTCAGATTTTTTGGTTCAATTATAATTACAATAACAGATTTATAATTACATGATTTTGAGAAGGTCAATTACAATTACAATTTTGTGGAAAAAGTGTACAACAATTACAATTGTAATAATAGTAATAGTTTACCATTCTCTACTGTTTATATATGTTGAAACTTATGACGTTTCGCCATGGTGTACTACATGGCTTCATCAGATGTTGTTGTGTGAGTATCACAACGAGGCTGGAAGTAGCTGGAGCACGCGGTACCTCCCTCCCTCTGTTGTTATTTAGGCCGGGGTTCCTCTGGTGTATCTTGAGGGCTTCAGTATCTGTCTTCTTGTTTTTCCTTCCTCTTTCCCCAGAATTTTTTGTGTTGTCTATGTCGAAAGTGGCCTGTCTCTTGGATGTGTTCTGTGATGGCTGAATTTGGGTGTTTCATGTCTGTATGTTCCTTGAACCTGATCTTAAATTGTCTTTTGGTCTCACCTACGTACTGTTCTTGGCATGTGTTGCATGTTATCTCATAAATTACTCCGCATTGGTCTTCTTTGGGGTCTTGTCTTTCGGTTTTACAAGGTATTGCCTGATGGTGTTGGTGGGCTTGGTGTAGGTGTTCACTCCATTTCTCTTGAAAATTCTGACAAGTTTTTCTGTCAGACCTGGAATATATGGAATTCCTATTGGGAAGGAGTTGCTACTTGTTTTTCCTTCTTTTTCATCTTTCTTTGCTGTTTTATTCTTTTTGGGGATGGTAATGGCCCAAGGTTTATAACCATTGATGGTTAAGACTTCTTTGATGTGTCTAATCTCTTCCTTCTTTTCTTTTGGATCTGAGACGATGTCCTCTGCTCTTTGAAGGAGGGTCCTGGCCACTGATCTTTTGTGGTCAAGTAGATGGTTCGAGTCCCAGTTTAGATATTGGTCAGTGTGTGTGGATTTCCTGTAGACTTTTGTTCTAAGGGAGCCATCATCTTCTTTGACTACCATCACATCCAAGAAGGGTATCTGGTTGTCTTCTTCTTCTTCTCTTGTAAACTTGATGTGAGGGGTTGATGGAGTTTATGTGGTCAGTGAATTCATTAATGCATAGTTGGTGTAAAATGGTGAAAGTGTCATCTACATATCTTGGGGTGTGGGGGGAGCTGTGAGGGCTTCTGATTCAAAGTCTTCCATGACCAAATCTCACACAACAACATCCCATACTCCAGCCTCGTTGTGATACTCACACAACAACATCTGATGAAGCCATGTAGTACACCATGGCGAAACGTCATAAGTTTCAACATATATAAACAGTAGAGAATGGTAAACTATTACTATTATTATGAATCTACCTACTGTCACTAACCTACAATTTCTTTCTGATTTTTATATATTATTTTAAAGTGTTAATTACCCTTTCACAATTTTCTTAATTGAATTGTATTTTTGTTTTTCACTATGTCACAAACAATTGTTCTCATATACAAGCTAACAAACTAGTTGGTCAAAATCATGTGTGGCATGGTCATATTCTGTCATTATACATGTAGTTATATGAAGGCATCCATACGTCAACTTTAAATTCATAACAGATACACAGATTTGTTTGCAATTGCGGATACGACCAACCAAAGCGCCCAGGGCCGTTAAATCGAAATTTTCTCAAACTGGGGGTGGGCTGTTACACGAGACTGCAGTTACTACATATTAACCCATAGTCTAGCCGATTTCATTGGTTTGATAGAAAAATGCACACCCACGAATAATTCGATTTGACAGTTTTAAGTTCAAGACAATAACTTTTCTGGAGTCTCCGTAAATTGTCTTTTCTTTATAAAATTTTACATGTGTTCAGAATCGAATTGGCATTCTTATTTTCAGCAAATGGTAACGAGATTATAGCCTAATATATCTAGAATATTTTCTAAACTTTTGAGCTGGTCAGTCCCTCGATTCAAAATGACTGCACAGAGCTGTCATTTAAAGTCTAGTTTTATCACTAACCGTCATAATGCGATAATATTATTGCTTTTGGCTATTAAAAACGCATGTTTAGAACAAAAACATATATGGCAAAACTTACATTGGAGGGTATCTAATATGTAGCAGTCTCCCAACCAACTTTTGATTTCATATTTTCCGAGGTGAAAAACATCAACAATGTCGATGTGCTTGGGTTTTTTAGCCTATATCAAACATGCACCGTCTAGCAACAGCGAATAAAACATTATTGACGATCTAGACTAAATGTTTAGCGGTGATAAAAAAGTCTCGATGATGTATTCTGCACACAAATCCTTTGTTATCACGACTGTTTTCAGGGAGTTCTTTGTATATTTTCTAATAGCGTCATTAAAAATAATATCTCCTTGTCGCCAACTTGTGGTCGGTCTCTTCTTTAAAATGGTTTATGATATGCCATGTAAATTCTCATAGAAATATGAGTATTTGGCAATGTAAATTAGTCACATAAAATGGATTGCCGATGCGCAAAAAAAAATGTTCGTCAAATGATAGTAAAATTATATCAATACCTTGCTTATTTACCACACAATTTACGTCGGTATGTAAAAGTTTATTCGCTTTAGTTTGACATACAGGAGTATTACGAGTATGGGCAGTCACCGGTATGAAGGTGGTTGAGTAGACAGGACGATTTCCGTGAAAAAGTCAGGTAAACTCCGATATGGTTAACTATGACTTAAAGACATTTAAGAAAAGAGGGGAGAGGGCTGTTACGGTGGGCACTTGGATGAGTGTCGGTATAAAGTTTACCATTAAAGTTAAAAATCATTCTCAAATCTTTCAGCCAAACTGACCGTCGGCCGCTCTGCGCACTGTGAGTAGCAACAATGCACCGCTTATAAAGGTGATGAGAGTGAACTTTTGGAGACTATCGCAAGAAGATGGCAGATGAAGAGAGAAACAGTACTATTCAAGTAAACCAATTTTAACATCTTTTTCTTGTAATTAAATAACGTGGTATAGAATATTGTGCTGCTGTATTGTTAATTAAAAATACATATTATAATAAGAAGAAAATGAATGTCAAACTGCAGATCCTGTGATAAGTGTAATAACTGCATGTTAATACTGTATATATTATTTGATATTTACATGGACATAAGTACATTATGATTTGATTTGAAAGATATTAGTGTTAATGGGTATGCGTAGTTATTCTAGGAGAGTGAACAATTAAATCGTATTTTACAATAATAATATCATGAAATAACATT
>JAGTTF010000664.1:0-11450 GCA_019095985.1 Streblospio benedicti
GCCAGTAGAAGCAGCCTATCACGTTGCAATTGAATGTGATATTTGTATTAATTGGACACACATAAGTTCAGGACATGGAAGATTTACTGTGTCAGTATAAAATTATGGATTTCTTTGTCTAGAAATTTGGTTATGGCTGATTAAGTTTCTTTCACCTTATAGAAAATGTCCTCTACATATAATTCTAAAGAAATTGATTGCGCGGAATAAGCGTTCGTTGCTAAATTTCGTGGGGTATACCACTATCTAGTTTGAAATTGAAAAATTATTTAGAATCTTAGGCTTACCCAATCATAGTGTCCCTAGAAGTGACCGCCCCTTGATTAATCGCTTCTAGAATCCAGGTGCGACGCCTACAGGTAATCTCCCGTGTCACATGCCATGGATCGATGTTACAGGGTCCAACGAGCCATGACGATGGATGTTGGGAATTGTACAAAGACACTTTGTTATAAGTCTGAAACCTATGAAATTAATGCATGTCACGTATTATATGAATTGTATGGGTTTCAGACGTATCCACTGCATGCTTTATGTATATGTACTATAAATTGATATACACACTAGGTATGCTACGACTTGCAATATTATAAATCATGTAATCTAGATCATGTTACTATTGTTGTTATGTGTAGGATTCACGATTATATGTATTATAGATATTGTAACTAGCTCCTATCATAGACCACTGCATGTTTGACGTAAATTGTATTGTATACTCTTGATGTATGTTATACATATACAGCGTGTTTTATTATAGATACTTGGTGTATGATTGTTCACTGTATAATGTAAATCTGGGTACCTTCGAAGATTCACTGACCTGTTTTAACCACTAGAAAGTGCCCATGCACGATAATCAATCTTTGCCCTGGCATCTCATGAGCCATATTTCTCGTCACATAGGCATTCCATGGATCGACCCCTGCCCATCTTACAATAACAATCAATTAGTCCATGCCACCTGCATGCTATCATATGATCCCCGCCCAGCTCATTTATCAATCATCCATGTGCCAGATGTCTGCTCACTTGGCCGAGGTTTAATGCAGCTAGTCAGCAGGCACGAGCCGAAAAAGAGACTACACAGTAACTCTTTTGTTATTTGAAGGAAATCCCTTAGCTTGTTTTTTCAATATTATTGTACAGTTTTCCAACACCATTTCATGTTTGACGTAATTGTACTATATTTGTGATTAATTTTGATAGTCTACATAATTATGTCCTTGCAATTCATTTACTTTTTTGATTGTTAATACAAATTACTCTACTGTATGCTTTATTTCGATTGTCAAAATCTCATTTTAATTCAATAATTTACTCATGACTGTTAACGAACCTCACCACTGCACGCTTGATGTGATTGTACTGTTTTAATAAAAGATAGAATTTATTATATGGTTAATGTAAAAACATGATTTTAGATAATGTAGAGTTTCCTATCATTGTAGTAGCCAACAAACTGCTGTATGCTGTGTATATGTATAATAAAATGACTTAAAGCTATGTACACTACAGCTTGCGATTGGATACATGTTATAATCACAATTACGTTACCGTAGTCATTATGTATATATTACATGTTATGTGTTTGATAGATACTGTAATTAATCCCCCGATCCATAACATCGAAATTAAAGTGACTTGTACTGTACAATTATCATATACTATAGATGTGCACTTTATACTAGATGTTCGTTATGAATGTGCTGTACTTTGTGAACAATTACAGATCTACGTGAATATGCTTGATGTATGCCATGTGTTTAAAAATTGTAAACCGGTAAACCGGTTTCATCGGTGAATGCTTCTGTATTAACCTTCGTACTTGACATAACGCAACCGTGGTCTTAATGCTTGTAACTGGTTCATGTGACCAGCGGACTCGTGACACAAAGGCTCCCGTTTGCGTTATGTCTGCTAGCATTATTCTCGGTGTGTGCGTCGTTAAAGGCCATATTCTTGTAATACGGCTAATATGTCCTTTTAAGGGGTGGGGAAATGTAATGACACGATAGAGCTGAGTCTGACTAGACTCATAGGCTCCCGCCGGAAGCCTCACCTCCTACGGCTACGCCTACCACACGCACACGCCGTCCACGCTAGTGGCTACCCAGTAAACATGCATGTATTGGCCCAGTACTGGTCCATTACTGTTAGTTTAATCGGGCCAATGATGGCAACCAGTACTGGGCCATTTAAACTTTGCACACTGGCTGAGTATTGGGCCAGTAACGGCAGGCTGTGTACTGGTCCGGCAATGGACCAGAACTGGGCCAGCACTGAGCCAGTTAGCCCCCACGGTTCGGTTTTAAGTGGGCCAGTAATGGTACTGTAAAACTTCACTGTAAAAGTCCAGCAGAGGGCATCAATTGACCAGTATGACATGATGATGCATTGTCTATGCTTTACTAAGTCTCTGCATTCATGGTTGGCGGCAGCCATAGCCTATGGAGGGCACAATCATGCATTAGTATATTTCATATTTGCAATATAATTACTGACCTTGCTTCGAAAGCGGCGCCCCCGTAGTGAATCTCGAATTTCGGACATTTTTTACCCACCAGTGCCGTTTTGCGCTTCAAACCTAGGCGCGTTCCCTGCCTTACTACTATTTCAATGTTCCCATAATCACTGTGCGTTTCAATCTCTCTTAATTTACGAGAAAACTGGTTCATAAATGTCGAGTCGACAACGGGTTTTTCTGAGACCGCTTACTTCCGGGTAAAAACGACTGTCCCGATAATAGTTTCACAACATTCAAAAAGTAAACAACTCCGTTGCTATGACATCGTACGTCGGACGTGCGACACGACTACGTGTAAAGGCGAACAATTTACACGCACAATTAATCAAAATTAACCAGAATTTTCCTCAACGGAACGGAACGGTACATATCGTACATAACGTCCCCGCCTACTCGAAACCAAAACCGCCCGACTGTTGAGATTAATCGTCGTGCTGTTATAAATTGATGGACTATCCATTTGCGTCCGTAGGACGCGGGCCGCTAGTATGTATAACAAGACACTTTTATACTACCCCCAAGATTCCATTAAAAAGTTGCAGTTTGCAATTTGAAAGCATACGCCACTTTCTAAATAGTCTTTTTTATAATAGAACCTATCACCCTTGCTCTTGTTTTAACAATAAATGGTGTTGTGACTATCTACCATACACCATTATACAGACAAACATAAACAATGTTTAAATTTTTTAAAATTTTAACACAATGGCCTCATCTTTTTAGATTGCATTATGATACTGTAAAGGCATATCGCTATTGGTCCAGTATAGGGCCAGTACATACAATACTGTAAAGGCATATCGCTATTGGTCCAGTATAGGGCCAGTACATGCAAAACTGTACGGTACTGCCGTTATTGTGCGGTATGTTACCAGTACTGGGCCAATACATGCATGTTTACTGGGTAGTATATAAGCAAGGGAAAGCTTCTCTGGAGGCAGTCAATAAACCGGATAGAAACTCTTCACTGGTTCTGTTATTACTCCTCACCACACGTATGTCTAAATCACACATGAAAATATGGCTTTGTGACGTAAAAAGAGGGCATGCACCTGCTATGTTAACAATTCGAAAGTATCCATTGTTTATTCCTATTTGTTATTTTCGCGTATTTTAAGTATTGCGTGGTAATTTGATTGCACTTCCCAAAAATTCAACAGTTTTGATGGTCTTGTTCATTTTTGGCTTATCATCTACTAAAGTACTGTAGAGTATCTGCGTCAGTAGTACTGAAAAACATATTGATGTAACGGCTAAATGACGTATCTTCACTGTGTGCAAATCATTTCACAGGTTTGTCGTAGTTCATAGTATAAAAATAATATATACAATCAAATTATTAAAATGATTAAACAGCGTTTTGTGTACACTGAAATATCAGATATAAGGGCCTACACATTGAAAGTTACCCCCGGGCCCCCGATTCCATTGCCCTCCAGACATGACGTGGACAACAATTGGACGGCAACAATTACAGGCAGTGTCGGGTGTCCTATAGGCGGTTGTCACGTCGTGTCGTACTTCTATCCTGCCCGTTAGGCTACAAATATTCTCGTGAAGATCTACCAATCGGACCAGTCCTGCTTAGGGACGGAATGTTAGCTGTGATCCCAAGTGGAAAACATCCCCATCTCCCTTGCAGGACAAGGTCATGCTGCCTGTGGCTGCTAGCCCATGGCGAGAGGTATGCTGGTAGTGTCTTTATTTGCCTACCGGTGACACTTTGAATGACATTTTGTCCGTTAAAAAAATATATAGACAGCTTCTCAATTATCATCGTATCATGAGACTGCAAGGTAGGTAGCCTACAATACGTGGTAGGTGGTTATTATTATATACAATGCCCAATCTGGACTCCAGAACATCGTGTGTCTGACCAACTGAAAAACTACATATGTTATGTCTTCACATTGTGCAGATTTTGTGTCAATTCTACCCATACACAACCCACACACGTGTAGTAATAAACTTCTATCTTTTAACCAGTTTTGTCCATTATGCGCACGAGTCTGAAGTGTTTGGTCTCACAGACAGAAAAAATCAGTGACAAGTTTCTTGCTTTAGATAGCCGTGTTTTACAGTGGAATGTTGTGTCTTGGCCCTCAAAAACAAGACACGACAAAGGTGTGGGACTCTTTCAAGAGTACCTGTGACTGATGAGGCTATACATACCTACGAGTAGTAATTACCCGGACAGGCTGCCGTAAAATGTATTAATGTATTTAATTATGAAATTTTTCAAGCTTGAAATGATTTAATGTATCTGTTAAATTTATTATTTACACCTCCTATGTAGTAGGCAATGTATCTTTGCATCACAGGAGTTTCAATTTATAAGTAGGCTACATGTACCATGTTTTTGAGATTACGTGTGGTGAATAAGGTTTTACAATGTAACCAGATGTTTTATATTATCAAATAATTAAACAGCAAATATAATCTCCATCTATTAATTTATACTGTATAGTCTATTTGTAATTATTATTGGATAAGGATGATTATTTGCATGTTTGATGTGTACTTAAAACACCAATGCTCGTTTTCAAGTGCTTCTGCTATTTGACGTTGATATGAGTGTGCGTGTTGCATGGTTCATTGTAGTGAATCGGTTAGGAGTTAACTGTCAATGTTATGCATCATTAAAATGCATTTTCATAACAAATTCGGAAGTTTTAATTACAATGCCAATTGGTATTAAGGTGTGTAATTTGATATGAACATTGAAATAAACTAGGTTAAAAGCGAATTTCTTGGAATGGAATCTTTAAAGCTGCCATTTCGGACTTTCATATCAATATAAACAATTGGTTTCACTTCATAATATTTTAAGTGTTTAATGAGGATTATATTAATGGATATAAAGGGAAAAAATCATGGCCAAACATAGGTTCTTATCTCTACATTTCCATTTCCATCAATGTCAGGTATTTCTGGCTAAACACCTACGAGTAAAGTGCTACCCAGGTGTCATGAATGGGTCAAACAGTGTAATCCATAACTTCAATACCAGACGGTCAATTTTCTTCTATTTTTATATATTTTGTTTTGCACATATCCCCCATCATTTTAAAACAAATTTAGAGAAAAAACTGATCGTCAGGATTTTTTAATCTACTTTTTAACATGCAACGTGACCCGTTTTTTGCCCAATATGAACTAACGGTGTGCAAGTGCACAAGTCAGATTGATGTTCATAAAGGTAAAACTGATTTGAAATCAATATTGTTTTGTGTTTTGATACAAGTATAGACATGATGTGATGTGAATGGAAAGAAAAAATCATTAGTTATAGGTAATTTTATTAGCTTGTGGCTAACTTATATTGTCATTATAAACAGCAAACGTAAGCTGTCTTTGGCGTACGTTTGAGTGAAAAAAAGGACACGTTTTTTAATCAATAATATCTCCATAACTAGACGATCAATATTTTATCGACGTTTGTTTTACTTTCAAAACACCTTGAACAGTATTTGACTTGATTTTTAAAAAAAAATCTCACCGTCAGGTTCATTACGATGCAGCGCCAGCCATGTCTGTCCCCCCCACCGCACCCCCTCGCCATATGGACACACACCCTATGCACTTTGATCACCATCACCACCCTCCCCAGTTCCCTCATTTTTTGACGTGTGACGTGCAACGTATGTTTGACATAGACAAACGTCTAATGTATTACGTACCTTTAACCAACAAGGCCCTGTATTCCTTTCTAAAAAATATTTTTTTTGTTTTTATCATTAAAACGAATTTATTTGTTTTGAAATGTGACATTATAACGACCACCAAGTTGACCTGATTTTAATGCATAGTTTGAAGTGTGTACGTCTTGTGGTTAAAAGCCTTTGTGACGCAAAAACTGCCTCTTACTTTATACCCAAGCCCCAATTGGGTTGGTTAAGACTATACGCACGAAGTCTGTAGGCTATGAACTCAACTCAGAATTCAGCACAGCACGATTTTCAGCACGATTTTCAGCACGAATTTTCAGCAAAATGCACCGGGTGACCCGTGTTAGTACGGGTGACCCGAGCGAATGACGTACATCACGTTCAGATAACTACGCCACACGTACGTTGATAAACGTGGTGGTTGCACCGACTGTACTCAATTATGGATAACGTAACACTTTCATATCGGCTATGGAGAAGTAATTACACAAATAAAAACAGTTTAATGTGGATACTAGCTGTCGTGTGGCGTAGTTATCCGAGCGATGTATGCGTCATTCGATTCGGGTCACCGTGCCATTTCAACACGGGTCACCCGTGCATTTTGCTGAAAATCGTGCTGAAAATCGTGTTGAAAATCGTGCAAGGAAAATCGCGCTGAATTCTGAGTTGAGTTCATAGCCTACAGACCGTGCGTATATAGTTTAACCAACCCATTGGGGCTTGGGTATAAGCTTCACGGATAAGTAATTACGAATAAAAAACAATGATGCTTCTATTTCTCAAAGTTTAAATAGAAATGTCAAGGTACATTTAACAGTTTAATGAGGATAGTAGCTGTCATTATCTCAACACGGAATAGTTCAATGTTTAAGGTTGTGGAGCTTATAAAACTGCGTAATTATTCATACACCTAATATGTAAAATTTACTACTGAAACCGATTTCATACATAATAGATGATTACTTACATTTCTGAGTGAAAACGTTTAAAAAATTGGTTGTTTATTCCCGAGATCGGCAAAATATCTGCGTAGTTGACACCATCATTTATTCGTTTTTCAAAGAAACACACGATATACGGAGCCTATTCAGCTTTCATAAGACTGCTGTCAAACTCCTTTTCTGTGATCCGCCATTTGAATTGTCATCAAATATCCATTTTAGAAGACACAAACCAAATATCTGTCCGTGTGCGTGTGAGCATCATTGTACAATTTTGATACTAAATATGAGCTTACGAGGCTGGATTTTTTGCGGCCTATGTTCCTCTGATGGTATTCCCATAGTGACTAACATTTTATTAAAATCACGAATCATGTCCAGTGAAGTGAACTTGCTTTATCATTATCATTATCATATTCATTATCATAATAAAGAATCATTCATAATAATTCTTTTTCCTTAAATTTTCTGCACGTGAACAAGACATAATATGAGGGGTTTGGGTCTTAACAACTGCTTATGTATACATATTATATATAGACTAGCTGTTTACCCAGCATTGCTCGGGTTGAAACAGATGAGATCCGGAACGCATTAAATGCTCCTCCCTCCCCATCCTTCCTCCTGTCCCACATCCTCGAACCAGTTCTCGTCAGTATACAGGTCTGTGACAGATTAAATACACCCCCATTACTGTCCTCTCATCGTCATATGTTACAGCCATTTACACACTTAATGTACTAAATATGGCAATGATTGATCCTCTAATATCCCTCCACCAGCTACTGCTACCCATGGTTAACACGCAAGGAGTAGATTAAATGTCCCACTCATCCCTACCCTTTCTTCCACCGCACGTACATACATGTATGTGACAATGGATCCCTCTAATATCCCTCCCCTCCAAATAAAAGCAACCATTATCCTGTTGCCCTCCCAAAACTATGTAATACTAATGGTTAAAGAGCACAAACATGAACGTTTGGCGACTAAAAACTACAGTTTATTTGTTTTGACTGTTAACTTTTACAAAGACAATACAAATAAACAAAAGATATGCAAACAGTGCATATCACACAACAATATAATATATAAGTAAATCTTAATGGTAGCAAACAAATTATCTGAATCTTAAACAATAAGGAAAATGATTAAGGGTTGGGATGGTGGGATAAAAATTTTGAGCTGTTGACACCACTGTAGCGGCAGAGATACTGCCGCTCTACACGTGGTCAGCGGCCGGCAGCATCAGGTCACCGGAGGTCACGTGATGCTGTCACCAAAATACAGTCAGGCGTCTATAATGCCCTAGAATGACTGGTGCCATTCTTTACACATTATCCTGTTGCCCTCCCAAATTACTAGTAATACTAATGGTAAATAAAGAACACAAACATGAACGTTTGGCGACTAAAAACTACAGTTTATTTGTTTTGACTGTTAACTTTTACAAAGACAATACAAATAAAACAAAAGATATGCCAAAAGTAGGGGTAGGAAATCGCCAAACGTATAATGAAAGAGAGGGTATGTTGCCATAATTACCAGGACATGTTAATACAATATCAGAGCAATCTACACATAAGTTGTTCTCAATTTTCTATTACTATAGAAGGAACAGATTCTACGGAGCACCGCTGCACGTAGTAGTCTGGCAAATAATGCAACATCAAACAAAACAAGACTAAGTAAGATCTCTGTAGACTTTAAAATGTCATATGTAATTTTTGAATGCATTCAGTAGCACATATGTTTAACTGGCTTGCCATAACTTAACCCATAGTCTAAACCGACATGCGGAAACATGGTACACAGATTATCAATTCACACAGAGCACCGCTACATGTGTGAATCAACTCCGGTCCCTACTCAATTACACCCATTAACACACATCAAACTAATCATGCAGAGCACCGCTACATGCACGAGATAACCCAGCAGGTGGACAGGAAACATCAACTGTCCTACAAAGATCACACTGTTCTCCACTGGTCGGCAGGAAATTGACATTAGTTTATCAATGTGGGAAACCTCAACCACATAGCCTGCCGAGAGTTTCAATTTCATGTTTACAGTTTCTGACCTCGCCGACCTTGTGGTCGACCATGCTTCCCATAGCATGTTTGCATGGGGTGAGGACACACTTTAGCCCTGGAATTGAGACAGTGAGCGCATATACGTGACGAACGTTGTCATGGTCACCGTCCATATCGCACGTGCCAGTTTGAAATGCTGGGCACGGATTTATTTCAGCATGGAACGAAGTGAGAAAGTGTTTTTGAGCATACTTGATGCGTAATGTTTGGATCTTCTCTCTGTCCATCCATGACAATCTCCCACGCTCCATTTCACTTAAAACAACTCCATGAAAATTGCGCACATTAGTCCATGGGTACAGAGAAGCATCCTCCATTATATTTTGCAGATGATTCAGCATTTCTGCTTTTATAGCTTTATCTTCTCGTGAATACTTCAGCGTCTCTAGATAGCCGAACGTGAACTCTGCAAGTGTAAGAGAGTCATATTCTGCTGGTTCACACGCAGGGCCTTTATATACCCCAAAATGAGGCCATTCTACGCGGCCGTTTTTGACTGTGCTCGCAGATGTCCGAAGTCTACCTGACTTTTTGTCACTTTTTCTTTTGGGCTCCTTTTTCCTTCTAACGTGGCCACTGCTCTCATCCGTGAGCACTGACATGTCACTCTCTGTATCTGATGCGTGATGTGACGTGTGTCTCATTTGAGGTGGGATTGACTGAGGAGGCAGGGACACATGTTGAGCGTTAGTCTCTAGATTTTCTAATCGCTGCATCACTGGCCCCAGTGTGGCTTGAAGGGCGTCTTGCAGCCCTGCTAAGAAATCGACAGGCGTGCTGCTCCCAGCCACATTGCTACTTGCCGGAAGAGACGATGATGTGATGCTCACGTTGGTAGGCTGTGTTGTGCCGTTGTTCCGCGATAGTGAAGCTGTTGTAGCCGTAGCGAGAGTCACTGAGGCTCTAGCACCCATCGTGGATGCTGAAGTCGACATTGCCGCAGTTGTCGTCGTTGTAGTTACAACAGTCTGAGTACTCACAGTGGTCACAGTGTATCCATTCTCACAGTGTTTTCCAGTTGGTGGCATATGCTTTTGTCCACACTTATTACACATTCGCCTTGTCATCATGAATATCACTATTAAAGGCAGAGGATAAAAATTTTGAGCTGTTGACACCACTGTAGCGGCCGAGATACTGCCGCTCTACACGTGGTCAGCGGCCGGCAGCATCAGGTCACCGGAGGTCACGTGATGCTGTCACCAAAATACAGTCAGGCGTCTATAATGCCCTAGAATGACTTACTCCTACCCCCTGGTAAACACGTGCAGACCATTAAATGTGCATCTCAATCACACCCTTTCTGCTGCTGCTCGGGTTGAAATTGATGAGATCTGGAACATATAAAATGCTCCTCCCTGCCTCACCACCAGCCATGTCTGCCCCCCCCCTCACCCCCCGCCATATGAACACACACACACACCTGCCAACACCTCCTCACAACAGGTCCGGAGCAGATAAAATGCACCTCCATCACAATCACCACCACCCCCAGTTCTCTCACCCACGTGCGGCATGCAACGTCACGCTTGTATACAAACGTTACGTACGTAGACGTGCAACGACGCTTGACATATACAAACGTTTAACGATACGTGCCTTTAACAAACATGGTCCTGTAAGCAACCCTTTCTAGAAATTCTTTTTCTTGTTTTTATCATTAAAACCAATTTATTTGGTTTGAAATGTGATATTATAATGACCACCAAGTTGTCCTTGATTTTACATACATAGTTTGAAGTGAGTACGTCTTGTGGATTAAAAAGCCCTTTGTGACGCAAAAAACCCGCCTCTTCCTTTATACAGCCGCGGCAGAGCCTGCCAGAGGCGGTTCCTTATTAGGGGACTCGACTCCCATATGCATGTTACGATTTTCCGCCGCCATCTTTTTTAAGCCAAACAATGGATTTTTATCACTTTGTCATTGATTAATTTATTTTTGGGGGTCTCCAGAAGAGGGTCTTTCTCTCCAATTAGTTAACATCATCAAATCCATTTCTTATTTTCGTCTTTCATTTTGAAATAATATGCCTGACAAGGTGTCAATTAAGCTAACTAACCAACATTATTTTATCTACCACCAATTACGTAAGCAGCCCGTGTTTTTTCGCCGACGTAAGAGTTTATCCCTAAAAAAATAATAGGGGTCGCTGTGTTTTTGCATGTAAACAATGTTACTTTGTTACTTGTAACCAGTATAATTAAATATTGCAAC
>JAGTTF010000665.1:0-16757 GCA_019095985.1 Streblospio benedicti
CAATCAGGTCACTCGTCACAGATACACCTTTCTCCACATTGGCATTTGTGTTACTCTGCTTCTCTTTCAGCTAACATAGACAATATATCTAGCATTGTGAAATCATATATAGCAGCTTTCTGTTGCCATTAAAAGCAGAAATCAAACAAAAATTACCCTTGCCAAAATTCACAAACCACTCTTTCTTCAGCCCCCACTGAGCCGGAGAGACAAGTTTGACCCCCCCATCTAGCATATAACCTTCTGATTCCACACAATATATTCTAGCATATATCCAAGAATGACCAACTTCTCAGGTGTGGAAATTTTTTAAATTGTTTTTCCGTGAAAAGTTGATATATCCACATGCTTCAGAAAGTGCCAAAATCGGCCCCCAGGAGTCAGATAACGCCCTCAGACACTTTCATTTCATGCAAATCAAACTACCTCAAAAACATGCCAAAATGGGTTTGCATGATCAAAATTGCATGCCCTTTCAGAATATGTACTTTACAAATGCCATAGTATACTATACTGAACCCTTAGTAAGTTTGTTTATAAGCAAAAACAATTGCCACCTCTATTATTTTAGGACTAGACCCTTAACATCAAAATTTAGGAAAGGCTTTTAGAACAAAGTATAAATAAGATGATGTTAATCATTCAAAATATAATTGCTTATGCTGTTGAAAAGGAGTGTACCGTATGCTATATTGCAGAATACATTGTATTTATTGCTCTTAGAGGAGCAAACAATTTGCATTTGTGTATAAAAAGATTACATATGTTGACTATTTATGCCCAACAAGGCTTACATAATAGGAAACACAGTATGATATGCAGAACTTATTTTGAATGATTTCAAGCTTAACTATGAAAATTTGTTATGGAAAGTCAGAACATTACAAATATTTATATAAGTAGAATAATCAAAAGTCAAGAATAGGCTATATGATATTTATTTGGCTGGCTAAACAGCAAAATCTGAGGTTGAAAAATGAATTACATTTGTTTGAAAACAAAACAACAATTTAAGTGGAAACATGCATATATGAATATACATTGTAATACAAGTTATCATATTTATTTGGTATGTGTTATCAATAGAGATATCAAATGTCTCTGTAATCTATCTATCCTTGAATGAATGATGTGAAGCACTTATAAATCATCCATTTCCTTCCATCTCCATTTTGTGCATCTTCATTTAATATAGCTGTGAGTGACTTAATGTTCGTTTTGGTAGACATCAATTTTCAACTGCCCATATATTCTGAAAAAGAAGAATACATGAAAATCGCTCTTAAGATTTGATAATGCATATAGAGATCCTATCAAATAGGATTGCAGGCAAAAGCAAGTCAAAATGCAAGGTTCACTATTTTTTAAACAAAAATAGGGTAACATACCTGTGAGTTCAGTACATTTTGATAATGTTATGCCGATAATTTCCATGGAGAGAGACTAATTTGCTGATCCACTAATGCTTGAGCTTCACCATCATATGTTTACCATTTGAGACATATCAAACTCATACAATGACCATCACAAGGACAGAGCATAATGTGCCATACACTACAGCTTGAGTATCACCATCAAACGTCTTATTGTAAATATCCTAAAATAAAAAAATCAACCGTCAAATTAAATTATTTGAATCATTGGTTAGACTTGGTGCGTGTTGAAATACATATTCTAACTTTTATCTTTTATTCAATGTACAATAGACAATTTAGTTTATTGTGAAGAAAGATGCTAAATGCAACAAAAAAGAATTAGAGGGATATTAACTCACCTTTCACAAAAAGAGGCTGTGTATATTCCAGTTGCGTTATTTTCATTTTATATATAGTTTCCACGATAATCTTAACCAAATATTATCAACAAGGTAAATAACTATGAAGATATATATACATCCAACATTATCATTTGTATCACGGTTTTTCCTTCATATAAAGCTGAAAAAGATGGGGTAGCAGTAGCAATGCTCATTTTTACACGCATACACATAATTGAGTATCAAAGATGGCTGCTCAGGAAATTTTCTATTTGTTCACATTTTATGATATTCTTTGCAGAATTTGTGGCAAAATAATTTGATCTCTGACAAAATCAGCAGGACAAGGTTGCTGAGATTTTAGTTTAGAAATAATAGGTATCAAAATATATTCTACTCAAATATATACTTAATCAAAACAACTAATAGAAATTAGCCCTTGCTGATTTCTATGTATCATATTTTTAACTTTATGTTCTATCATAGTCAATGCATACATTCACAATATTATACTCCTTTAATGAATGACCTACTCATTGTTTACCACAAAAATAGAATGTCTATTAGATTGTACAACATAACATTGTGTGGGCAATAGAGTAAATTTGTCCAATTTGAAAGAAGTGGTGAGAGGGCATTATAGTTTACTTACAGAGAACACACAAGTTGTTTTAGTTGCAAATCATAGTAAAATTTCAGTATAGTACCTTAAACATTTGATATTCATGGTGCAGTCGAGTGTTCTGCATTTGCAACATATAAACTTGAATGGGGTGTACGTTTACATCATCAATACCCATGTTTGTTTTTTTAATTTGATATAGTTGGATGTGTGCAAACTGTTTGTATCTGAAAACCTATCCTCTTAGTTGGGGCCCATTTTCTAACATCTGAACGTTACTTAGGTACTTTAAGGGTCTAGTTCTAAGAATAACTTGAAACCACAATCAGGTCACTCTTCACAGATACACTCCACATTGGCATTTGTGTTACTCTGCTTCTCTTTCAGCTAACATAGACAATATATCTAGCATTGTGACGAGCTGCAGATAGGGAATAATGTCAACTGCATCATACCAATGTGATATCATATATAGCAGCTTTCTCTCTCCATTAAGAGCAGAAATCAAACAAAAATTACCCTTGTCAAAATTCACAAACCACTCTTTCTTCAGCTTCCACTGTATAACCTTCTGATTCCACACAATATGTTCAAGCATATATCCAAGAATGACCAACTTCTCAGGTGTGGACATTTTTTAAATTGTTTTTCCGTGAAAAGTTGATATATTCAAATGCTTCAGCAAGTGCCAAAATCGGCCCCCATGAGTCAGATAACTCCATCAGACACTTTCATTTCATGCAAATCAAACTACCTCAAAAACATGCCAAAATGGGTTTGCATGATCGAAATTGCATGCCCTTTCAGAATGTGTACTTTACAAATGCCAGAGTATACTCAGCTAATCCCGACGGCAAGAAAAACGACTGTTTTAGGTACTATACTGAACCCTTAGTAAGTTTGTTTATAAGCAACAACAATTGCCACCTCTATTATTTAGGACCAGACCCTTAACATCAAAATTTAGGAAAGGCTTTTTAGAACAAAGTATAAATAAGATGATGTTAATCATTCAAAAAAATATAATTGCTTATGCTGTTGAAAAGAAGTGTACCGTATGCTATGTTGCAGAATACATTGTATTTATTGCTCTTAGAGGAGCAAACAATTTGCATTTGTGTATAAAGAGATTACATATGTTGACTATTTATGCCCAACAAGGCTTACATAATAGGAAACACAGTATGATATGCAGAACTTATTTTGAAATGATTTCAAGCTTAACTATGAAAATTTGTTATGGAAAGTCAGAACATTACAAATATTTATATAAGTAGAATAATCAAAAAAGTCAAGAATAGGCTATATGATATTTATTTGGCTGGCTAAACAGCAAAATCTGAGGTTGAAAAAAAATGAATTACATTTGTTTGAAAACAAAACAACAATTTAAGTGGAAACATGCATATATGAATATACATTGTAATACAAGTTATCATATTTATTTGGTATGTGTTATCAATAGAGATATCAAATGTCTCTGTAATCTATCTATCCTTGAATGAATGATGTGAAGCACTTATAAATCATCCATTTCCTTTCCATCTCCATTTGTGCATCTTCATTTAATATAGCTGTGAGTGACTTAATGTTCTTTGGTAGACATCAATTTTCAACTGCCCATATATTCTGAAAAAGAAGAATACATGAAAATCGCTCTTAAGATTTGATAATGCATATAGAGATCCTATCAAATAGGATTGCAGGCAAAAAAGCACGTCAAAATGCAAGGTTCACTATTTTTTAAACAAAAATAGGGTAACATACCTGTGAGTTCAGTACATTTTGATAATGTTATGCCGATAATTTCCATGGAGAGAGACTAATTTGCTGATCCACTAATGCTTGAGCTTCACCATCATATGTTTACCATTTGAGACATATCAAACTCATACAATGACCATCACAAGGACAGAGCTTAATGTGCCATACACTACAGCTTGAGTATCACCATCAAAAGTCTTATTGTAAATATCCTAAAATCAAAAAAAAAATCAACCGTCAAATTAAATTTTGAATCATTGGTTAGACTTGGTGCGTGTTGAAATACATATTCTAACTTTTATCTTTGTAAAATTCTAAATGCATCCACACATTAAAGCTTTATTCAATGTACAATAGACAATTTAGTTTATTGTGAAGAAAGATGCTAAATGCACAAAAAAGAATTAGAGGGATATTAACTCACCTTTCACAAAAAGAGGCTGTGTATATTCCATTTGCGTTATTTTCATTTTATATATAGTTTCCACGATAATCTTAACCAAATATTATCAACAAGGTAAATAACTATGAAGATATATATACATCCAACATTATCATTTGTATCACAATTTTTTCCTTCATATAAAGCTGAAAAAAGATGGGGTAGCAGTAGCAATGCTCATTTTTACACGCATACACATAATTGAGTATCAAAGATGGCTGCTCAGGAAATTTTCTATTTGTTCACATTTTATGATATTCTTTGCAGAATTTGTGGCAAAACAATTTGATCTCTGACAAAATCAGCAGAACAAGGTTGTTGAGATTTTAGTGTAGAAATAATAGGTGTCAAAATATATTCTACTCAAATATATACTTAATCAAAACAACTAATAGAAATTAGCCCTTGCTGATTTCTAGGCATCGTATTTTTAACTTTATGTTCTATCATAGTCAATGCATACATTCACAATATTATACTCCTTTAATGAATGACCTACTCATTGTTTACCACAAAAATAGAATGTCTATTAGATTGTACAACATAACATTGTGGGGGCAATAGAGTAAATTTGTCCAATTTGAAAGAAGTGGTGAGAGGGCATTATAGTTTACTTACAGAGAACACACAAGTTGTATTAGTTGCAAATCATAGTAAAATTTCAGTATTGTACCTTGAACATTTGATATTCACGGTGCAGTCGTGTGTTCTGCATTTGCAACATATAAACTTGAATGGGGTGTATGTTTACATCATCAATACCCATGTTTTGTTTTAATTTCATATAGTTGGATGTGTGCAAACTGTTTGTATCTGAAAACCTATCCGTTTAGTTGGGGCCCATTTTCTAACATCTGAACGTTACTTAGGTACTTTAAGGGTCTAGTCCTAAGAATAACTTGAAACCACAATCAGGTCACTCTTCACAGATACACTCCACATTGGCATTTGTGTTACTCTGCTTCTCTTTCAGCTAACATAGACAATATATGTAGCATTGTGAAGAGCTGCAGATAGGGATTAATGTGAAATGTATCATTCCAATGTGATATCATATATAGCAGCTTTCTGTTGCCATTAAAAGCAGAAATCAAACAAAAATTACCCTTGCCAAAATTCACAAACCACTCTTTCTTCAGCCCCCACTGAGCCGGAGAGACAAGTTTTGACCCCCCCCCCCATCTAGCATATAACCTTCTGATTCCACACAATATATTATCCAAGAATGACCAACTTCTCAGGTGTGGAAATTTTTTAAATTGTTTTTCCGTGAAAAGTTGATATATCCACATGCTTCAGAAAGTGCCAAAATCGGCCCCCAGGAGTCAGATAACGCCCTCAGACACTTTCATTTCATGCAAATCAAACTACCTCAAAAACATGCCAAAATGGGTTTGCATGATCAAAATTGCATGCCCTTTCAGAATATGTACTTTACAAATGCCATAGTATACTCAGCTAATCCCGATGGCAAGAAAAACGACTGTTTTAAAAAATTGATGTAAGTTTGACAGCAATTTAAGTCGGTACATAGCTATTAAACTTGCGCCCAATGTAATAACCATTTGTGAAAACCAAACGAAGCATACATTCCTTCAACAAGTGGTATTCTACTCACAGAATGAAATGGTTCATAACATGGGCTGTTATTTACGTTATTTCATGTCCTACTAATGTATGATTAGTATTGGTCAGTCAGTAGTAATATGCGCTCCATCCATACATGTAATTGAAGATTTACTGATAATTTTACTGGGTACAAAAGCCGAGTTTGACTGATGTACACATTGGAAAATAATGCAACAACATGGTCAAACTGAAAAGCTTGTATATATTTACTAGCAATCGAAATCTCTTCTTCGTCAGTATGTTGTGGACAACACATGTATAATTAGTTCGTTTTCATATGTAGGACAATTGATACACGTAAAGCACATGCATATTGTGCCAAAAATACGGCAATTTTTCCTTCATTAACACGGCAGTGAAGTTTATTCACCTGCATCTCAAAGCACGTGGCTACCGCATCCTCCACCATACCCTTCGTGTTGGAGAATGTTCATAGCTGTTTAATCAAAGGTGTTTCTTGAAACCGTGTTAACGTGTTTTCCATCTCAAAGAGGTTAGATCTATTACTCCTGCTTAGCGGTTTTCAGTATATGGCGTGACCGTTTAATCAACGTAACTAACACCTTTACGTAACGCATATGCTGGACAGATTACTGTTTTGTTTACAAACGAACACAAGTACTTTCATAAATATAAGTCAATATGTAATTGGTAGATACAAAAGATGGCACCTCCCCCGGTGTAATATTTCAAGATGAAAGAAGAAAATGAGAAACGTATTTGATGAGGGTAAATAATTGCAGAGAAACCCCCTCTTCTGTAGACCCGAAAAAATAAATTAGTCAATGACAATGCAAGAAATTTAAAATGTTAGTGAGAAAATTAAAATGGTGGAGTGTTTTGCAAACGTGCATATGGACTGTGAGTGCCCTAATAAGGAACCGTCTCCGGCAGCCACCTGGCGGCGCTTGTATAATTTAATTTAATGGAAAATATTAAGCAAAATTATTTGATGACTCATTTGCAGTGCCCATCAGATTGATAGGTCTCTCTATATACAACCATTACCGTTATAAATGAACAAGACTAATGTGCCAGATTAATGTATATATGAATACTTAGCTTGAAAAGATATTCATGAATGATGATAAGTAGTCGGTAGACATAAATAACCACTACTTCGTTAGTCGGAGACAGATTTATTTCACGTTTAGAGGGTCCAATATTATTGCATTAGAATAGAATACTGCCAGGGGCATTACTTACACCTGTTAATGCATTGGCTCTGTGTTGGTGTTTTGCTTATTCATCGTGGGTCATAACTCTAATGGGCAATAATAGCCTTAGAAAAGTAATGTGACAGCTCCATTTCAGAATCCCAACCAATTTCCAATGGTGCTACAACTCCATTGTCCTTGGCAACAAATAGGGGCACAGATTGAGAAAACGATAAATGTATCTGAAGTAGATGAAGCCATATAGCAGAATCTTATCAATTATTATGAGTTTCCAATTGTCGATCCATGTGGTGAGAGACGAAGAACTGCACAGATTGAGAATTTTTACAATGGGGTCTTCACTGGCAAATTGTTATTTTTTATTCAAATTTAACAATCGCTATAAACATATTGCCTTTGCATAAGAAGCCTCGAACAAAGGACTATTACTGACACCTGTTGCTGGATAGGCAGAAATTAAAAGCGAGCGTTCACAATTCGGATCAACCATGAAGAGGTGGGGGTGGGGTGGGGGTTCAGCGAAAGTTGACAAAAGTTGACATTGGGGGGCTCACCCCAAAAGTTGACGGGATGAGGTAGGGGGCTACATTAAGTATATATTAAGGAAAGTTAAGTTTGTAGTATAAAGAATGGAGACAATTAGATGCTTTGTATGTGTTGGAATGTTTGTTTATAAATCACATTATCATATATATTACCCCTAAACACAATGGTTGTATGACAGAACCTGATCAAACTGCACACAGATTCAATTTCAATAAGCCTTATCTTAAATATTGACTCGATTAGATGGTAAACAGTGGGGTTTGGAGTTTGGGTGAGAATATCATGAAATTAAGATCACTGGCATACTTGACAGGGGAGGGGGAATGGGAAGCGTTTGAGAGCGGGTGTCCTCAAGTGGATGCGTGGGGTGGGGGTGTCATGAAGTTGATGAAAGTTGATGAGGGAGGGGTGTGTGTACAAAATGTGGTTGACGTCAATTGTGAACACTCCTTTTCTACTGTAGTCCTGCCAATTTTACTCCAACTTAACATTCTACGACTGAACAAAAATTGTGACCGGTCATAATTTACGCCCCCAACGTGAAATGTGACTAAGCCTCCTAAAATAATCTAGCTGCATAAAATGTAAACGATTAAATGACTGCTGACATGGACTCTTAACCTCACTTGTCATCACGGGCCTATTGTATGCACATAGAACTTAAATATGCCACAAAACAGGTCTGCCACTATCGTAGCCTAATCTAAGGATGGGAATTTTGGGAGGTCTGATTTCTTCGCATTTTCACGCAAGTGGGTTTTTCTAATGTGCACCCTTTTAACAGCCCGCTGCTTGGGATGATGATATCATTGTGGTCTCACAACCTTGGGGTCGTGAGTTCGAGTCTTGATATATTCAAATGGAAGCTTAAGCTAATGATTTTGAAACCTGTATCAGCGTTGTAGGAGCTTGCTTGCCTAGAAAACAGAGAGAGGGAGAGAGAGAGAGAGAGAGAGAGAGAGAAGGAGAAAATTGTATCCACAAGAAAATTTGGGAAAAACACATTAGTAAACGTAAACTACTTTTTCTGAGGATGTGTCCATGACACGAAATATATTCATGAAATCTAAGAAAATAATAATGTCTATAAAACTACTTTAAAATATATTTTATGGCAACGCCATCTTTACATGCCTCATTATAAAATTCAGTATTGTGAAGTGGGCTGTGTTTTATTGGGGCTTTGCATAACATGTTCAAGGCGCTGCCGTAAGAAAAATATGAGGACAAGTAGACAAAGATCTCGGTTCAAGGAAAGAGGTCCGTATGCCTGTAGTCACATAAATTGCACCCGTAATTTGCATGTTACATGTTCAAGGCGGTTTAGATAAACCATTGGGTTTAATGAAAGTTGTCACATAAATTGTACCCATAAATTGTCTGTTCCCGTGTTGTGGAGGCAGTTTGCATTGATGCACTTTAGTTTATGGCTGAAGCATGTGCAAGCGACGTCCCCGCAAAAAACCTGGTTTATCACCCCCTTTGTTTATTGGTTGGCGTCTTCATTTGGGTCTCTGATGGCCGTGGTGAAAGCTTGGATATTTCAAGGTAATTCAGTTAAAGTTAACATATTGTAAGGGATTTTAGTTCTCATCTGTATCATAACGGAACGTCAAAAGGTGTGTTTTGGAAAATGAGTTGTATTATATTATTTCCACGCATCATGGATAATGCAACATTTTGTACAGGATACCAATACTTTGGATACCTTCTTCAGTAAGTTATAATGTAAATTTATAATATGTGAATGCAAATGGTTTAAGGTCTTCTTCCCCGCAACGCAGGTTCAGAGACTTTAGATTCACACCAGGTCATCGGCATCCTTGTCAAGCTAGTTATCTATCAACTCCGTGGTACAGCACTGGCTACACACAGCATTTGCAAAAAGAGCACAGATGTGTATCACTCACATTAACTTCACCTCCCTCATATCAATCGTCAAAGTTTATTATTTTCCATAAGCTTTGTGTTCAAGTGGCAATGATACGCCAAGCGTTCCCTATACGTAAAACGCATGCTATTCATTCCCACCTTTTCAGTGGACGTTCGCTGTGGAGAAGCCAAGTTGAATGTCTCCTGTCAATGTCATCGTGGGTTTCACGCCTTTCCCATTCACACAGCCTTCAAAGTCCAATGTTCATGGTATAAGCCGTGGGCCAACTGAGTTCATTTTAGTGGTAGAAGATAAATTTGTTTTCATAGAGGAGCGTTTACGATCAAACTGGCGACTAGCATTAAATGCGTGCGCTCCACGTACGCTTTCAAACGTCAACCCGCCAAATAATGCACCGTATTTCTGTGAACATCCTCACACGGATTACGTACTGCTATGTTTGATTGATGGCTGAACTTTTATGGCTTCTGATGATTTGATTGGTCGAGAGTTTCAGAAATCTGTCAGCATTATTGCCGCTTTTCAAATAAGGACTTATTTCCAACACGTAATAAGCCTGGGTCAATGTCTACGTGTCTCTTGTATGCTACATGAACCCGCATCCACTCTTCAAGTTGTTTCTATTGGCGACCGCCCCATTGCCCTACGCCAGAGAATCAGACATGTGAGATTCCTGAGCGTGATTACAATTTGCGGTGATGACAATTTTAGAGGCCATGAATTTTTAAATGCTCACAATTTACGTTGGTCATAATTTATCTTACGGTCTAGCAACTGTAGTAGAGTAGGTCAGTCAAAGTAGCACTGAACCAGGTGTAAGATTGCCAATGTTACGGACACCTTGATATAATAATTTCTACTATAGCGAGTGTAGTATTAGGCCACTTCAAGTAGCTATTACTCTATAACTTGTCTGCGACGCGCGCGCGCGCGCGCACACACACACACACGCACACACACACGCACGCACGCACGCACGCACACAACCCCATGCGTGTCCATCGTACACGTTTTACGTGTGCGAAAAGTCCCTTGACAATGTGTTTACATAGACGTCAACTTTTAGATCTGGTTTTAGGTACATATAAACTAATCAAACATTAGCATGATGTACATCTTCTTTTTCCTGAGCGAATAAGCTTTCATTCGATACCTTATTTGCGCATCAAACATGCCTTATTAGCGCGTAATTAATTTAATTAGTTAATTCACGTAACAAAAATTGTTCTTGTCGTCCTTTTTTGTTATTGGCCGAGTTTTGTCACTTGAGCAGTGATTTTTAATTGTTTTTTCCAAATGAGCCAATCAAATGATTCCTTACATTTTAGTTTTACTGTGGAGCGTGAAACCTCTCTTTTATCGAAATCGACCGGCCTCTCGAAATCTTTAAACATAGTACGAGTCTCTGAGTTTTTTTGAAATTCAATCACATGTTATAGCAAGATAGAATAATATATTCAAATTTGCCGGGTGTTTATATAATACTGTAAACCTTTTACAGTTAACTGATTAAAGATTGGTATGGTTTTAATTGTCAGCTCACTTGGCAAATTTTCCATTGAAAACGTGTCCTCGGCTCCTAAATCCGCCCCCTTACGAAATGCCGCACCGCCATCGATAAGTGACATGGTAAATGTGTTTGCAAATCTTCCTACTTCCAACTAATATTTGACAAACTTGTGGTTGATGGATTTATTATTTCTTGGTGTCAAATCAATTGCATATTGGTCCTTTATAGTTCACAAATGTTTTTACTGTGGATAATTTTGATGCAACGGTAAATTTGCATGTTTTAAGTGCTAATATTTGATATAATGTCTAGGGAATTCCCGGGAAAGCACCCGATGGATAGTGGCATGTGATTGTTAATAAATTATTCCTGAGTCTAAAATATTGGGTATTTTAACATACTGATTCACTTGCATGTATAAAATCGCATGTACTTTCTTATTTTTGCCACTAGGTGGTCATAAACCCCATCTTTATGTTGGAAAAATTGCTTAAACTGACGCCGGTAGTCGCTGCTCTGATTTTGACAAGGTCAAGGGTTGAGCATATGCTTACAGATCACACAATCTTCCGACTTCCAACTAATATTTGACAAACTTGTAGTTGGTGGATTTATTATTTCTTGGTGTCAAATCAATCGCATATTGGTCTGTTATCATTCTCAAATGTTTGTATAGTAGATAATTTTGATACAACAGTAACATTTGTGTGTTTAAAGTGCTAACCTTTGATGTACTGTGCAGGGAATTCCCGGGAAACCCCCCCCCCCCGATGTTTACTGCCCTCTGTATGTATAAAAGTTATTCCCGAGCCTAAAATATTGGGAATTTCAACATGCTGATTCACCTGCGTGTATAAAATCGCCTGTACTTTCTTATTTTTACCATTAGGTAGTTATATAATCCAATCTTTATGATGAAATATGTGTTTAAACTTGCGGCCGAAGCTATCACAGACATGCATCCGATTTCAAACTGCGTAAGCAACTTTCAAATGCAGGGGAAAACCCCACACATATATTGGATTGCATCTCAGTTGTTAGTTATGATATTATTGAATAATTTTGGGAGAATAATCTGTAGTAATATGCAATTCCATCCACATATAAATGTCTGTGTAAATATGTCATCTAAAGTTTGTATTTTGTGCATATATCTTGTGCAGTTGAGTTTGACAGGCAAAATTCATCTTCGAAGTTTACCTGCCTCTGGTTGTACAAAAATCATTCCAGAGTGTAAAATATTTGGAATTTCAACATGCCAATTCACCTGAATGTATAAAATCGCTGTACTTTCTTATTTTTACCATTAGGTAGTTATATAATCCAATCTTTATGTTGGAAAAATTGTTTAAACTGATGTCAGAAGCTCTCACCGCTTCGATTTTGACAGGTCATGTCATACAACAGTTGTGTTTCATGCGTGAATATATATGATACTGCGAAAATTCATGTGACAAGATCCAAGAAATCAAAACAAAGAGTTAAGGATACAATTTATTATGTATATTTATAAATAAGTTTATAACAAGTACGATTTCTGTCAGGTGTAATTAAGACCTGTAAACAGCTTAACTAGAAACAATCATCCCCACCGTCCATGAGCTATGGAAGGTACAAATTTAAAGTGATGGCCAATGACTTGTCCTAAAAAAATAACATCAATTTAATAAAATAAATGTTGATACAGACATTCCAACAAAAACAAAGCATTTATTTTATCTGCATTCTTTATATTACAACCTTAAATATCAATTGAACTTTGATACATCCTTAATATCAAGATACTCATTTGTTTTTAAAATTGTTTTTAAAATATGTCTTAGTAATTTTACTGCAGAAGTTAGATACAAATTTAAGCTAGTTCAATGTGAGATTAGTGGCCACATGTAGCCCTCCTATGGTGATGGTACTACCACAATGTACTCAACATTGAAAAAAAAGATGACCAAAATCGGTTGTATAATAGGTAAAATTCACCATTTTCCCCAAATGACTGTCCTACGTAGGCCTCAATTTAATGTGAAGTGACTTTACATAAAAGGAGCAAAAGAAATGAAAAATTTGAAAAAAAGTTGGCTAAAATCGGTTGGATAATAAGTAATTTTAACCCAATTTCCTAAAAACAAAATGGCCGCCTGTACTAAGTAGGCCTTCTTTAACTTCTCCTATCTCCACGAAAACGATCAGTAACTACAAAATATGATATTCAAAACATAACAAAACAGAGAAAATCAGAAAACAATTATTCATAGGATGACCAATGAATTTCAGACATTTTCCATAATAAAAATGGCTGTCTGTACTATCTAGGACGCAAGTAAGTTCTTCTTAATTAACCAAATTGTAAGGTATTTGTATAACGGACAATATGCTAAGATATTGAGCTATAATGTTAAACAACTATCACCTAAATGTTAAATTTAAAGATATTTTCGTGTGATTTTCACCATTTTCGAATATGGCTGCCAAATCAAGATGGCCGACTTATGGAGGGGAAAAGGGTCCTCTTGGCACTGTCCAAACTAGTTTTTATTTCATGATGTTATCTCCAATAGTTTTGAAAAATGAAATAGCATTGAGTGAATGGGGACAACTTTTCACAAAAATGACCAAAAGATTGATAAAAAATCTGCGATATCTCGCTTAATATTTGTCCGATTTTAACGATTGTTTTTAAAATCGTTTCTGTTTTCATTTCCCATCATAATATTCATAAAAAAAATTATTTGAAAATTGAGCTGGACAGGGCTGGGTTTACACTGGGGGAAAGTGATCTTTATGACATTATAACCACCGACTTATGGTATGTGAAAACCTGGCAGTCTGTGTTACATATAGTCAATATTATGAATATACCACTGAAACTGCAATTTACGGGAATTAAGAAGAAGAACAATTATATGAATATCAGTCTTATTATGTGATATCAATTCTAGAGAGGCCACCAACTATGAATTTGCAGCACTTAAAATGCAATATCAGATACTGGTGAATGTTTGAACCTGATTAATTTAACACTTGTTAAGGATACTGTGAACTCTTTACGGGAAAAATATTCTATTTTCAGCTTTTTAATATTTATTATACTTTAAACTATGAAGAACAACATGTTTTGAAATGAACCTTTTATCTTCAATAGTTTTCCCATTACAACGCATTTTGTAAAGACCAAGCTGGAGTGAAAAACAATGACTCATTCTTTGCAGGCTTATAAGGTTATATGGGCTAAAAATTAAATTTTTACATTTTCAATGTTTTGTATGCTATAAATGATAGAGAACAACATCTTTTTAAAATGAACCTTTTATCATCAATAGTTTTTCTTATACGATACATTTTATAGACAGCAGCTACTATCAATATATATTGATAGGCCATGTTTAAAGCCCATTTTCTCAAAACTAAGTTTGCATAGTGGATGAATTTTTCTTTTTATATTTCTCCTTAACCATGAAATCAAATTTTCACAAACGTGTATATATTTGAAGATATATGCATTCTGAAGAAAACCTTACTAGGGATTTTGATTTTTTTATTTCGTTGAAGAATAATGAAGGTTTTTGTATTGATTTGCAAGAAAATTCGGAAAATAGGTGGTTTTAAAACTTAAAATGCATGTAAAATGATAAATAGGAAAAATATAAAAAATTTGAGGCAAGGTTTTCTAGATAAATATACACATTTTGTAACTGAATAGTGATTTTGGTCATTTCGATGTTTTACTATCAGTTATATGCTTCC
The DNA here is from genome assembly GCA_019095985.1 of Streblospio benedicti. NCBI lineage: Eukaryota > Metazoa > Annelida > Polychaeta > Spionida > Spionidae > Streblospio > Streblospio benedicti. The sequence continues at coordinate 15,083 of JAGTTF010000665.1, forward strand.
CAGCCAAAGTTGTCATTTTTTCATTAATTGCTTTATAAATATTTTTTCATCAATCTATACAATTCAAAACATGTTGTTCATTAGATTAGATAATTATATATAAAATAAGGTGTAATTTGTAAGAATTAAAGCAATAATGAGTGAGAAAATCAAAGTTTAATAAAATCCTAAGAAAGAGTTCACAGTCCCCTTAACGTAGATAGAGGCGAATAACGATCCTCGAGTCTTGGACGTTCTGCATCATCTTTGGTGCATGGTATTGTGTTGAGTGAACACAATTTGATATTGCATGGCTTCTAGAACGCCATCTAAGCCTATACTCGGAGTGTGCATGTACTAACCGCATGGTCGAACTACAACTATGGGGAAAATGCGTGTTTAGAGTGTAAAGCATGGTAATTCAGAAAAATCTCCAATCATTTCCACCGTGAATGTTCCGAAATCGCTGGACAAAACAGTTAACAAATACATCATCAGGTACTCGCATGTGTGAATAGCTTTATTGAAGCAAGCTTACCCTGTTTTACACATAATCGATCTCAAGCCTGCTTGAAACCCGCTTTACACTAGAGCGATCATGAGCGAACCCGTGCAACGCATCTGCAATTATTATGTCACGTTGTCAACTTGGGCGTATTGTGGCGGCATTGAACGTAGTAAAAATGCACGGTACGACAAGTTGCTGAGGCAAACGAAGTGTTACTTGTATGTGCGAATGTTCTGTGATCCCTAGACGCAGCATAACTATTTTTAACGAACCTAAACCAACCAGTAAATTCGTCTACGGATTTTGAACATGTTCAAAATTTCCTGACTAATTTGCCAGTTCGCCATTGCACGTAGAGCTACGTAGGTGAAATTCGCTATAGTGTAAAGCGGGTTTTACACATGAGCAAATTTAGCCTACGTGGCTTTACGTGCACTAGCGAACTGGCAAATTCGTTAGAAAATGTTGAACATGTTCAAAAGTTGTTGACAAATTTACTGGTTAGTGTAAGCTTGTTACAAATAGTTACACTACGTCTACACATCGTAGAACATTCGCACATATAAGTAGCACGTCGTTTGGCTCAGTAACTCAGAGTAACAATCATTTTGCTATGTTCAGTGTCGCCTCAATACGCCTATGTAGACAACCTGGCCAAAATCGTATTCATGCGTTGCACATATTCGCATATGATGGCCTATGTGTAAAACGGGTTTCAGCCAAACCCTTCCAACGCTACCAAGTTCGTCACTTGTGCATATTGTGGTGACATGGAACGTAGTAAAAATGCTGCAATGAAAATTTTTTACTCATACATGCGACTGTTCTACGATTACTTGACACAGTGCCACTATTTGTAACGAATTTAGCCAACCAGTAAATTCGTCAAGAAATTTTGAACATTTCAAAATTTGCTAGTTGGCGTTGAGCTACTATATAGGTGGAACTCACAAATGTGTAAAGCACGAAGGTTTTCCATTGATTCCTATCGTTTGTCAATAGTTCGGAACAAATACGAGAATGTAAAATAACAAAAATACTAGTATAGCATCTTTTTAAATCTTACAATATAATAGTATACTTAGACCATTGGAGATACCCTTATACAATACATAAGTCTTTCTTAACATTCAAAAGTAATCATTTAGCTGCCAACAATAGTAAATGCAACCCATTTACTATATTCAG
>JAGTTF010000665.1:16857-28785 GCA_019095985.1 Streblospio benedicti
ATGTACTCATACCTTCACTTTTCTCTACAATATCCTTATACCACATTCAGTTCCCACATTATGCTTCTTCTTGTAATTCCTCTAAAATGTGATCAAATGTTACCCTTCTAATTGCTGGCTGGTAATGGTCTAACTTGCTATTTAGTACGATATCTGCTTGGTCTATTGTATGTAGTATTTCAATTCCCTCCCTTATTTGCCTTTCAACGGTTTTTCTATATTTTTATTACGTCTATTAGAAGTCACTACGATTTAATTAAGTAATTTTAGCATCTTATTTGTGATGGTATGTTGTATGATTTTTATAGTGCACTTTTAGCATTTTCATCGCTCTCGTCATATTAGTATTTATGTGGACAATCCTACGATTATGTTCATGTTGCATGTTATTTAAGACATTTATGTCATTATGAAAAGAATGACATTTTAAATTTTTTTACGTTTCTCAATAAACATGACGCAAGATTTAAAAAAAAAGTCTGGGGGCAAATTGGACACTATTGGGGCAATTGGGGCACTGTCCCACTTGACCCCACTGACATTGAGGTACTTCCATTTGCCACCAAGATGCCCACATATATAGCTAATTCAAATCAGCTGTCAAACATAATTTATCAGTATATTTGCCCTTTTTCAGGTGTACGGAGATGTAATATCCTAGTAAATCCATATTTGTAAGAATAAAAATAGAATCAAATGAAAAGAAAAACCTGTGGAATGGCGAATTATTTAGCAAAATTCATGCCACAACTGACTGACATCATCAAGCCGATCACAAAATTAACAACCAGACAGACCCTCAATTCATTGGTCTTTTGTGTGATGAATCTTTTGACATTGCTGTTTTCAAAAAAAAGATCATATATGTGAAGATTGTCGTAAAGGGAAAGGTACATATAGCAGCTGACATATAGAATTCGCAAAAAATGTAGATGTCGCAGATGGAAAGGCAGATACAATACACAGAGCACTAACGCAGTTTATTGAAGAACAAGGCATTCCTCCAACCAAAGTGGCTGGATTTGGATCTGATGGGGCTGCAGTTATGAAGGGCTCAAGAAATGGAGTAGGTTAGTGAATAGTCTCATTTTAATCTTGAACTTTACTGTGTAAAAATACAAAAAAACTTTCAAAGACCACACCAGTGATGACTTCTCAAACTTTAAGTTACAATATGAGTGTTACTCTAATATTTATTTCCTGTGTATTTATGAATCTTTTATTGATACTTCCGGGTGCAAAACTACAGGGGGGGGGATTCCCTCAGCTCTTGCACATACACTGCACTGCCCACCGTTTGGCCCTGGCTGTATCACAGAGTGCAAAGGAGACCGACCAGCAGAAATAGTACCAGGAAACAATCAACACCATTTTCCACTACTTCAATAATTCAGCAGTACGATACAACCGCCTGAGGCAGATACACGAGGTGATAACACCCCAGTGGCTCTAAAACGGCCACATGCTGTAAGATGGCTTAGTCTGGATGCTGCAGTCCAAGCCATTCACAAGTGTTGGCCAAGCTTGGTTGTAGTTGCAGGCGAGGAAGCAGCAAATGGCAATGCCACAGCAAATGGATTTTCTAAAAAGGATGAAACCTTTTCTTTCGGTGCCAATACAGCCATGCTTTCAGATATTCTGCCTCTGTTTTCAAGGCTAAGTTAAGTCTTTCAGAAAGATAAGTTAGATTTTGACATTTTTCTCACCAGCTTCACATTCACAAAAGACACAGATGGAAGCTGATGATACAGCAAGCAGCCAACTGTGCTGACCTCCTGATGGCAACAAAGTCACTTAGGATGGAGTCGACAAGAACAGATGCAAAAAATGTGAGCTCGGGATTTCTGAATGAACTTTTGTCAAATCTTGAAAGATTTCCCAATGATGGCATGCAGGTCCTCAAATGCATGGATCTTCTACTTAATCCTAAGCACATCAAGAATGTTGCAGCACAAGATATTCCTGTATTTGGACGAGACAAGCTGAATCAAGCACTTCAGCGTCTACAACTGGCTGAAGGAGAACTGGTGGATAATGATAAAAGCAAGACAAGACTTTCCTATGTTCAAAAATCTTGCTAGAAGATTTGAGGGAAATGGTTTGGAGGTATTTGGCTCATTTTTAAATGTAAATTATCAGGAAGCATTTCCTGATTTTGTCACGATGATTAACTTTTTTCTTACTGTTTCCCTGAAAAGTGTGCCCCGTGAGCGAGGGTTCAGCTGTCAAAACAGAACCAAGACAAAGCTGAGAGCAGCGTCTGGAGGACATCATGAGGATTACAATTAATGCTGCTCATTTCGCTCAATTTGACTATACAATTACAGCCAAAATTTCAGAGCAATGAAAAATAGGAGAAAATAAATGGTTTTTGAACATCTGGTAAACTGGATCAGTGGTATTTTAGTTTCTTTGTAAATAAATAATAAAAGCATTAGTTTACAATGTCATTATTTGTAATGTGTTTTATTCATATTAAACAAAGAACTTTTGAATTAAATATAAAATATTTCCACAATAGAGGAAAACTGCAATAAAATAGGGTGGGACCCCACAAAATGTGGATGGGACCCCAATTTTTTTAGCATGAGGTGGGTCCTAGGACCAAACTTTTCAAAACCCTAGCGCGAACACTGGATATTACAATTCAAATCATAGATAATGATGTGCCAAATTTGATATCAGCTAAGGATTCTATTATGATGAATTTAGTGCAAAAGAATAAATGTGAATAACAAATAAAACGTCATGAATGAGCATAAAGATGTTTTTCAAGTTGTGGGCAAAATACCAGGCAAGTATTCATTGCATGTTGATAAAAATTACCACCCCGTTTCCCTAAATGCTCGTCCCATTCCTGCAGCATTACGAGAAGCAACAAAGATAAAGCTTGATGAGTTAGAAAAGTTGAACATAATTAGAAAAATACCAGTTGGTGAGCCAACACCCTGGTGTTCAGTTGCAGGTGAAAGCGTTGCATGTGGCACACAAGAAGAACACTGAGGTAAGAATCACGATCGATGCAAGAGACCTTAATAAAGCACTGAAAAGAGAATACCATCCAATTATACCATCCAATTGCAACATTTGAAGATGTAGCAACCGGAGCAGGTAGAAATATACTTTACAAAATTGGATGCAAATCAGGGTTATTTTCAAATAGAATTAGGCCAAACAGAATTGATAGTTTGGTTCCTGTTGGCTGAGATTGAGTAATTCAAGGGTAGGGGGGAATAATATTTTATTTTATCATAATATTTTATCATGAAACGAGGCAGGGTAGGTAGGAAAATGTTAAAAATTTTACGCAAAAATTCTCATAGTCGGGAGGTGTTCATGTAAAATTTTATGGGCCTTAAAGGAAGGGTAGGGGGCGAAATTTTATCCGAAATTTTTTACAGAAGATCATAGTAAGGAATATTCAGCAACAGTGTGGGATCCATATACACGGGTTGACATCAACAAACTCCAACAAGTACAGAGGAGGGCAGCCAGATTTGTCACCAATAGATTCCACAATACCAGCAGCCCAACAGCCATGCTGGAGGAGCTAGGATGGGAAGACTTGGAGACAAGGAGGAAGAAGATAAAACTATGTATGTTTTTTAAAATCCATCATCATCTCGTAAACATACAAATGCCTCAACACATTCATCCAGCATCCATAAGATCAAGAAGGACACACAGCTTGACATATTTTGAAATTCCGACATTGACAGATTACTATAGACACTCGTTCTTTCCAAGCACAGTAATTCTATGGAATAACCTGCCAGCAGATGTGGTCAGCGTTCCTACACTGGAAGCTTTTAAAAGCCACCTAGCCCACGCCCACTTCTAAATCTTTAATTTCATTCTTGTTTCTAACCTGCACCGCTAACAACTGTTTTTATCTTTGACTTCTTACTATCGGCCCTACCCCTCTCTTACTAACACTATCTTCTGTTCTCTTTGCGCACAACACAACCTGTTTTGGGCGATAGAGCCATCATATCTGATGTTTTCGCCGACACCAACACTCAGATTTAGATTCAGATCAGACCTCGCCTTAGACTCGACCAGCCAGCCTCAATTTGACGGGGGCCACGTGGTGGTGGCTCGCTGGAGCTCGCTGTACATGTACGTTGGTCTTTGTTGTGCGAGACTAACCTAGCCCGAGGTCATGAGAACAGTTTGGGAGTGAAGACAGTCAAATGTAACTGTATGCGTAGAAAATGGCATAAAACTGAAAGTTTTCACAGAAATCGTCGATCATCTGATCTATTTTAATGAATTTACAGCCTCTATCGTCTATCCAATGTTTCGATACGCAGCAGCTGACTCGCAATCGATACAAGACAATTTGATAAAGGCTGGGCGCGCCATCGACTATAAGGCAATAGTTTGTAACTGTTTTGTTTCGCTTTTCATAGGGGATCAGTAAAACATTTCTTGATTTTTTTTCAGTTTTGAGGCGGAGTCGTAAGATATAACCATTTTTTTATGACAAAAATATGCTGGGGGGACTTAATTTTATAAAATATTAAGGGTCGGGGGTGTTTTAAGAGGGGCGGGCGCCAACCGGAACCAAACTATCAATTCTGTTTGGCCTTAGATGAAGAAAGCCAGAAATTGACAGCATTTAGTACCCCATTCGGTAGGTATATGTATAAGACTGCCAATGACCATAAAATCAGCGCCAGAGCTGTACCACAGAGCAATTAACTTGATGTTTAGTGACTTAGAAGTAGAAGTTGTAATGGATGACTTGTTGGTGCATGGACCAACTGTAGAAATTCACAATGAAAGACTGGGTAAAGTACTGCAGCGATACAGGGAGAAGAATTTAAAATTAAACCCGAGGAAGACCAGACTTTGTCAGGAAGAAGTTACATACATTGGACACAGGCTGACTAAAGATTGATGAAGACAAGGTGAAAGCGGTACTAGAGATGCCAGAGCCAACATCAATACAGAAAGTCCAGTCACTTCTGGGCATGGTGACATATACATTTAAAATTTTGCCAAGATTATCAGCTGTGACTGAACCACTGTGAAACCTGATTAAAGAGAGCAACAAAGAAGGTTTTGGCAGTTCACTAAGACACTTAGAGTTATGGGTTTTGAGGACAGTGAAAGGTTAATGTGTTGACCACAACAAGGACATGTGTCTGTCATACAATATTGAAAAAACTGGGCAGTCAGAGTAAAAAAAGGCGTGTTTGTTAAGAGTTAGTTGGTGTCAGAAGTTGTATCTTTGAATACTCAATACCGTATGTTTGGGAGTGCAAGTGTTCTACATGAGAATTTTACCATTTTTAAGTAAACAAAAGTCACAGTTTCATATAAATGTACATTTAGATTTTTTAAAGGTCATTTTGTTGGATATTTTGTAAAGTTTTCAAAGTAAAAGTTAAAATGGAGATTACCGACTGAAGTAGTGAAGGTTACATAAAATTCTTGTTATTTGACTCACCAAAGATAGATCATGGGACGCAGTCATGGCATCCAGAACCTTACACCGAAAATGGTTCATTTAGGAGTAGTTCCTGTAAAAAATCAGGCGATTTTGATAGTTAGACCTGCCGTGCCTGTCTCAAAGTTCCGTATCTTACATCATTTAGAAAACTCTATCTATTTAAAATTTTTATTCTATTCATTTAATCATTCTCCACAAATTACATTCAATCTCAGGTTTATAATAAGATCAAACAAGTTCAAACAAGTCTATGGGTATGTTCGAACATGACTTTCTGAAGGTTACAATGTTCGGAGACGAGAATGATGTTACAGTTAGCTTTAATAGAAGTGGTAATTCAGATGATGTTGCTAATGAAGTTCTACGCCTTTAGTGGATACCGATACAGCAATGGTTCACAGCGGAAAATGATCAATTTGCAAACCTTGACACAATCAAAAAAATTTGCAAACAATTTGGAGGGGAGCAGACCGTTCCAATGTTTTGAAAGAGCTCGCTGATCATACAATTCCAATTGACATAGCAGTACAAACCTTTATAGATAGATAGGAAAATATTAATAAAAGCAGAAAGTTTGAATCAAGTTCACTATTCCAATTCATCCCTCGACTTCACATAGTGATTTGAAGCATTTATATCAGCATCAATGACGTTTTGGATGTCTACAGTTTAATAACTCATCTTAAGATAGGGTCGGAGTTATATGGACAAAATGTCAAAGACCACATGTTAGATATTGGTTGATTAGAGACAATATGAACAAAAAAAAAAGCATTTATAAACATATATTTTACACAGCGTGTGAGATATTGAATATCAACACAAAACACGTGGTAAAATACAGCAATCAGATTCCCAATTCAACAAGACTAAGGATGCGTTTCACGAGGTTTAAATAACTAGACAAAAAACAGAACAAAAAATAAATAAACAAATAAATTAATGATCTGAAATGTGAGATGGATTCAACAAAAACATGTGACAGACTGGGGGACACATAGACACATACAATGGCTTATGAAACACCCGATAAAGATAATTCACCATTATCACATACACTGGTTTACAAATCACCAAATAAAGACAACTGACCATAGACACTGGTTTATGAAACAGCAGAAGACAAACGACCATAAGCCCCACTGAGTGAGTGTAATCGAGCACTTACCTCTCCTCTTGATGCCAGCGTTTTGGCGTCGTAGGAGAATCAGAGACTGGACGTGTCTGTGCCGTTCTGGTGACAGTTGCGGCCATCATCGTGATGTTCACCTGGTAAAACATCGTGGTGATATTACTAATTAAGACTCAGAGAATGAAGTTCAGGGATTTTAGACACAAGTTTGAAGATCAGTTGGTTTGCGTTAAAACACTGTGGCCTGACATGCGAGACATAAATATCAATGTCAATGGCGAGCAGGACAGTCGGTTATGAGAAGCATGATTAACCAAATGATTATTCGACAAAAGTGTGACATTGCATTCAGAATTATTTTTTAATAATTAAAACATCCTTTCAAGAAACATAATACGTGTTAATTTGAGCCACTTAAGAGTTAAGAGAAATTAAATGACACTTTAAATCAAGGACGGATTCTGACTTACAAAGAACTTCTTGTTGTGGTCCCAGAACTGTATCTAACTGTCCTGACAGGCGACCGCGATCCACCGACCGTCGGGGCTGCAACAAAATGTACGCAATTGTTAGGTCACATGCTATATTCTGGACAACATTCATTGTTTTTAATTCGTGATTTGGAAATATCGCCTGAGAAATCATGTCAACATCGCCTTCTATGCAGTGATTAATCTAGATGCGAGTAGCGTGTCCACTGTAGCCCATATGGCGTGCGAATCGGGGATTCCCCCATTTTCGGGACCTAAGTTGGACTTTGTTTATGATTTTCTCAGTGATCGCTCTGCAAAATTGTCAAACCGAGACACGTGTCTCACCCAATTTATGAAAATGAGACAGATAAGAAAAAAGCGAGACAAGATGTGGCAATCTTTTGAGAAATTGGGATATAATTACCCATATTTAAAAAACTAATTGGAAGCATGTAAAATGTATATTATGTTTTCATTTTACCATCTCAATTGGGGTGGGGGGTGGGGTGGGGGGGAGGCACATAATGCATGCAGTCACTCTGGGGTCCCCCTGGTGCCCCGGCTGCTACGGCCATGTATATGAATAAAAATTGCCAATTACTATGAAACCCAGCCGCATGGCTCCAAAGCGCAATCTATAGACAAAAATATAGCTAACTACCGTGTTACTCATATATTGTGATATGTCAATAATTAGTTCACGATACTACAGACATATAGCAAGCAGGAGTGGGGGTGGGGTGTCACTCGGTAATAAGCTATTTTTATTTCTGTTCAAAGAGCAACACACACAGTCACAGATCCATACATTTCTTTGGTGGACACCAAACCGGTGCTTCATGTATACAATGCCCTTTTGTTTGTTTTAACCCCCTGGGTGCCTAGAGGCGATTAACGTGCAGACCCCCCTCCGTGCCGAGAGCGGGAAATTATTTCGAGCCAAAACGTCTTCGATGTTTACGGGTTTGACTGTATTTCGTGTTTCACAAGAATTATTGCAGAGCCTAATATAACAGGAATTTTAACATGCCAATTTGAGTACGTACATAAAATCGCATGTAGTTTCAGATTTTCACCATTAGGTGGTCATTTTACTTGATCTTCATGGTATTTTTTTAATCTAAACTATAACATCGGGAGCATATCGCTGATTCAAATTTGACAGCCAGCATCAGATTTTAAAGTGCGTAGTATCAGAGCTTATACTAATCGTAGCAACATTTGGTTTCGGCTACAAACCAAACACAGTCTAAATCATCATATTCGTATAATAATACACATTTTCTCAAAGTATTTTGCTCCATAAACGCCAGCAAACATCACGATAGTAACTGTCAGCCACTCATCTTCCATCTTCGTTAAGTAGGATTGGAAATGTGATTCGTTTCATAAGCAATACTAGGTCTACGAATGTCCACATTTGATCAGCAGTTTGCCAATCGCTTTTCTTGCTATCCGGAATACAAGATATAATTAGATGAGGCACATGAGACGCTTAATATTGAGATTTCGGAACAAAAATGTGACTCTAGTTTGCGCCATGACAGTTCCTTACCGGCATCGACAAATGACTACTTTCATTGGTCGAAATCAGGTCACAGCCTCGAACAAGCACGCAGCGTAATGTTAGATTCATAAAGGCGCTATCCATATAGAGGCTGGTTGCATTGTAGCCTAAATCGAATGTGTTTCTTAGCGATTTGTGCCGGTGGCGGCGCTATGATTGGGGTTTCATATGTAAACAAACATGGCCGCGCCCGTGAACGGTTCGAATATATATATTAGACCTATTTCATTTTATTTTGAAGTCTAATACAGTGTTCACTCCAGGAATTTTGAAAACTGGGCCCAGGGCCCACAGCTCTGGAAAAAGTGGGCCCTGGTCTCACAGATATGGGCCCTGATTAGAGGCGAAGGGAGCATTGCTTTGTTTATCGATAATTTTGTAAAAGCGCCTCTTTGCTACAATTTACCATTTATTTTGAAATACAAGAGAAAAACAATTTTATTCATAGAATTCTTTAATCTAATATTATGATACAATTAAATAAAATACATCATCACACATCACACACTGCTATTAAAGGCATATTAGACATGTATACATGTATGATCAATTCCTACATTTTGAAAATTATTGAAAATGATTCACCAAAAGGTAGCAAAATAAATCTGGTGCCAGGATAGTGTCAAAGGCAATAATTAATCAAATAGCTAGTACAGTTTATTATATCAATGCTATACACACATGATTTGGATGCATTATTTTTCTAATTTGAAATAAATTATTTTTCTTGTCTTTTTAATCTATACAAGTATAATAAAAATTATAAATAATAATCTAAACACTTATGTGGCTAATAAATTGATATGTGGTATGCCATCATTTTCACACCCTATCAACTTAATCATGTCAATGTAAATATTCATGCAAGCCTATCAATATACATTGCTGTAGTCTAAAAATAGCCGGCTTATATCTGCTGCCGGGCGTTTAATATTGCTGCTGTGTGCTATAGCGGGGATCAATATTGTAGACTAGTGACTGACTCGTCAGCAGTATATAATAAGCAAGTACTGTTGTCGAATTTGGCAGACGATATAAAAAGGTATTTTTTATTACGCCTTAGAAAGCAAGAAAGCTGTAATTATAATCTGTCTGAGCCTGTAGCTTGTGCCGCATTAACAATGTGTAAATGCGCCCTTCCTATAATAAATGCGTTTTATGGCCGCAGTGGTATAATGTTTTTGCGGCTTTCATTGATAAAGTGCGGAAAAATTAAAAATTTTTATTAAGCGAGATATCGCAGATTTTTTGATCAATTTTTTGGTCATTTTTGTGAAAAGTTGTCCCCATTCACTCAATGCTATTTCATTTTTCAAAATATGTGTCTCTTTTTGGACATAAAAATGACCATATCTTCAAAACTATTGGAGATAACATCATGAAATAAAAACTAGTTTGGACAGTGCCTTTCCCCCTCCATAAGTCGGCCATCTTGATTTGGCAGCCATATTGGAAAATGGCAGAAATCACACAAAAATATCTTTAAATTTAACATTTAGGTGATAGTTGTTTAACATTATAGCTCAATATCTTAGCATATTGTCCGTTATACAAATACCTAACAATTTGGTTAATTAAGAAGAACTTACTTGCGGCCTAGATAGTACAGACAGCAATTTTTATTATGGAAAATGTTTGAAATTCATTGGTCATCCTATGAATAATTGTTTTCTGATTTTCTGTTTTGTTATGTTTTGAATATCATATTTTGTAGTTACTGATCGTTTTCGTGGAGATAGGAGAAGTTAAAGAAGGCCTACTTAGTACAGGCGGCCATTTTGTTTTTAGGAAATTGGGTTAAAATTACTTATTATCCAACAGATTTTAGCCATCTTTTTTTCAAATTTTTCATTTCTTTTGCTCCTTTTATGTAAAGTCACTTCACATTAAATTGAGGCCTACTTAGTACAGTCAGCCATTTTGAATTGGGGAAAATGGTGAATTTTACCCATTATCGAACCGATTTTGGTCATCTTTTTTTTCAATGTTGAGTACATTGTGGTAGTACCATCACCATAGGAGGGCTCCATGTGGCCACTAATCTCGTGTATGTACATTGAACTAGCTTAAATTTGTATCTAACTTCTGTAGTAAAATTACCAAGACATATTTTAAAAACAATTTCAAAAACAAATGAGTATCTTGATATTAAGGATGTATCAAAGTTCAATTGATATTCAAGGTTGTAGTATAAAGAATGGAGATAAAATAAATGCTTTGTTTTTGTTGGAATGTCTGTATGAAAATTTATTTCATTAAATTGATGTTATTTTTAGGACAAGTCATTGGACACTGCAGCAATGAGGCCATCACTTTAAATTTGTACCTTCCATATCTCATGGACGGTGGGGATGATTGTTTCTAGTTAAGCTGTTTACAGATCTTAACATAGACACTTCAACTTATTTATAAATATACATAACAAATTGTATCCTTAACTCTTTGTTTTGATTTCTTGGATCTTGTCACATGAATTTTCGCAGTATCCTATATATTCACGCATGAAACACAATTGTTGTATGACATGACCTGTCAAAATCAAAGCGGTGATAGCTTCCGACGTCAGTTTAAACAAATTTTTCAACATAAAGATTGGATTATATAACTACCTAATGGTAAAAATAAGAAAGTACACGCGATTTTATACATTCAGGTGAATTGGCATGTTGAAATTCAAAATATTTTATGCTCTGGAATGATTTTTGTACAACCAGAGGCAGGTAAACTTTGAAGACTAATTTTGCCTGTCAAACTCAAATGCACAAGATAAATGCACAAAATACAAACTTTAGATGAAATATTTACAGACATTTATATGTGGATGGAATCGCATATTACTACAGATTATTCTACCAAAATTATTCAATAATATCATAACTAACAACTGAGATGCAATCCAATATATATGTGGGTTTTTTCCCCCTGCATTTGCAAGTTGCTTACGCAGTTTGAAATCGGATGCATGGCTGTCAAAATCGAAGCGGTGATAGCTTCCGACGTCCGTTTAAACAAAATTTTCATCATAAAGATTGGATTATATAACTACCTAATGGTAAAAATAAGAAAGTACAGGCGATTTTATACAAGCAGGTGAATCAGCATGTTGAAATACCCAATATTTTAGGCTCAGGAATAACTTTTATACAATCAGAGGGCAGTAAACATCGGGGGGCTTTTCCCGGGAATTCCCTGCACAGTACATTAAAGGTTAGCACTTTAAACACACAAATTTTACCGTTGTATCAAAATTATCTACTATACAAACATTTGAGAATGATAAAAGACCAATATGCGATTG
>JAGTTF010000666.1:0-12264 GCA_019095985.1 Streblospio benedicti
AAAATTCCGGCAGGGTTCCCAAAAGGGGCCCATTTACCCCCCTTAATTAAGCCCTGTGGTAAAGTGTGAGTTTTCTAATGGTGTGTTCTACAGATCTACGAATATTTTCGTAAAAACCACGGATGCACCTGACTGACACACTTTATTCTGCTTTTTAAAGACAGCTCGTCCTTCTACATTACTACTAGAGGACAATATATGAAGTTTATGAGTTTTTTTAAGGATTTGGAAATAAATGCATGCAAAATAACACACTGAACCCCTATATGCACCGCAACCCCCCCCGCCCCAGCCCCCACCCCTTCTATGACCCTACTACACATCCTATCATGTGATATCCATTATAACCCCTAATCAAAAAAGTCAAACCTGTTAAAAACCATCTTTCAATTACCGTGCACAATATCATACAGTAGAACTCCCTCTATCAATGTTACATGAAGGTATAAATGTTCATATAACATATATTTTGAACTGTTAAATATTGTTTGCCATATATTTTGTATATATTTTTATCCTGAAGAGTTGTTGTTAGAACACAAAAATATTAGAGAATAAAAGCTGATTTCATTTAGTCTAGCATTTGTTTTCAAGTGTCAACTGGCGGAGCTTGACGAAGGAGTCCCTGGGGAGATGGGAGGAATCCATGATGACAGGAGCTTGAGCCAATTCCCCTGACCACAATTCTATTAGGGATTTGGTTTGTTAAAAAATCCAAAGTTGGTTTTTACTCTAATCCAAACTTGGTTTATAAGTGTTACAATAATAAACCACGTTTGGTTTAGCATTGGAAACAAACAGTTTTCGTCCAGTGTGGCATACACTGATACGCCTCTCCCCGACGCAGAACCTGCAACGAATTGCGAGGCTTGTCTGGCAAAGAGGTGCGGCAGTCGTCCTTGTCTACTGCAAGAGTACATTGCTGATGTTGGGTCGACGTTAATCGAGCCATGGGATGACAGCTTCTGTGCACGGTCCTCGAAGGGTCTTCCCGCGATTCCACCCCCTTATCGCCAGCTCTTCCCCGATGCAACCTTACGGCCCCCGGGGAATGAAGCTTTTGTCTCTGTGCCTGGCTCTTTCCTGCGCGCGCTACCAGACCGTCGCCCAGTCGCCACTGAATTAGTGCAACTCTCCTGTACATGCTCCTCCTTGCACCCAGAACCGGCAGTCGCACCGAGACTCGTCCGGGCGTGTGCAGCTCCCTGCATCCCTGCCTGTTCTTCCTAGCTGTGAAAGAGGCCCAGTCCCGACAAACCTTGCGGTTTGGCGGGACGAACACACTGCGTGAACACATTCTCCTCGAATGCTCAGGCCGAGCGAACCCAAAGGCAGGTCCTCCGGATCTCCCGCCTCATGGTCGAGGGGCGATTGCTCTTGCAGGTGACGCCTGTCCTCCCGAACTCGTGGACGGCACACCCAAGCACGGAGTGTCCGTTTGTCTTCACACTGGCTAGTAGCTCCCCATCATCTGCAATAGACCTCTGAGGTTGATTGTCGCCAGATCAGCGGCAGAGGAAGCTCGCACGCAGCCCTCTGCCTACTGCTTCCTCCGGGCGTTGTTGCCAGCGACCACAGAGTTTACACCCTGGATCGTAGTTTTGTCCTCCGCTTCCCTTGCCGAACGCCCTAGAGGGCGCCCGACTGCCACTCAGCGAGCCTGTCCGGAGTTGCCTTGGCGACAACTCGTTCTGACGCGGCCCTTATTGCCACAATGCCAACACTCCAGGTTGGCCAACCCGCCTGTGGTCCGTCAGCTTCGAGCTGCCTTGCGGTCCCCTCCGCCGACGACTGGCCGTTGCAGCAGCGGCCTCAGCTCCTTTCCCTGAGTCCGACTTTCTCCTGCTCGCCCTGCACTGCCAGCACCTGTTTCACCACAGTCTCTGTGGACGGGTCATTAGGTTTCTTTGCATTCGCTTCCTCCTTTTTCAAGGCACGATGTTTGCCTTGTAGTGCTGGGATCATCACGCAACTCGCGCCGCACCAACTCCCAAGGCCAAATGGCCAGATCCGATTCCGGATACATCATGACCTCGTCGACGCTTGCCTGAGCTTAAGCGGAATTCAGTCCTTGCTCCAACCGCTTTCAACATGGCTGCTTTTCTCTAAGGGCGATTGTCGTTCCCAGACGCTTTAGGCGCCAAGGCCATCAGTTGAGCAATAAAGTCGCGAACCGACTTTTTTGCTGCCTTGCTCCGGTTGCGAATTCCTCCGGCGGACCTCATCTCAAATTCCACATGGAAGTGAGCATTGAGGGTCGCCAAGAGAATCTTCCAATGGCAACTCTGAGACCCGCTACAACGACGTTTTTTCGTTCTGCCACTAGGGCGGCAATGCAGTCGTCAGGGTAGATTCAAAACAGCGCCTCAACACTGTGTAGTATATTAGTCATTTTGAAGATGGTGTTATTGTGCTCTATGTTCATAATTATGTTTTGTGACACACACAGAAATGTTCGCATACTTCTCTAGTTTTCATATATGATACTCACATTTTATTTGGAATTGTATTTTTTTAATGAGCTTTGTCCAGATTTCCAAGTTGTGTATTGCCTCAAGCTCAAGAGCCAGAGCCGATTTCGACAGTCAGTGTGTTTGACAAGATTATCAATAAATGTTGCTTGTCCTTTCTAACTGTATACGATGCGTATGTTATCTTGATATATACATGTCTTTCACGTATATATTCCATTGATAAAGTCCATATTTTGCTACAATTTCAATGTATAAAACACTTCATTCAACATTATATGCAAGTCTAAGTACTCTATTTTTTTCAAACGTCGAACGTAATAATAATGCGTCGGCGTTATAAATCTAGCGCAAAGCCACGCACTGGCAGGTCAGATAAGTATGTATTTAAACTAAATTATTATAATCATGACGCGTATTTGAGAAACAATGCTCAGATGCATAGATACCTAAGGGCTTTGTTATTGATACCGACGGTTTGGAATAACATGGATGAGTATTTCTTACAGAAAATACACACCTCAAAAAGTAGGACTTTCCACAATTATAATCAGCCAACGCCTGCCCCTGACGATTGCAGCGCCGCCTGGTGGCAGAGGGAACTACCCGAGTTTGCCATTGCTCCTATCTTCAATGGGAGGTTCAACAAGCGCCTTTCCCCGATAAACGGTCCACCAGCCATGCCCACTCAGGGGACGGAACCCGGTACAGTGGGAGGGTCTCCACCAGTTGCTGCACGTAGTCAGGCCAAGACTCGTTGGGTTGGGTTCGCTGAACTTGTGAAAGTTCTTGATGCGATCCTTGAAGGACACACTCGTCGGTACGCCAGGCGGTAAGTCGTCATCCTCCGAAGAGGTTGACTCCTTCCTGCCCGCGTATCGATTCCGCTTGCGTCGCAAGACGCGCCGTCTTCGTGCCGCTTCCTCTGCCTTCCAACCCGCTTCTTCGACCTTGTACTCGTCCAGGGCCCCCACCCAGGGGGTCTGCATGAAACGTCGCACGAGTGGATTCGCGAATGCTCGCGAATCACTACTCGCCAACGTAGTATCCTCCTCCGCGAGGCGTGTCGCGGCCCCGCTAGTGCGAGGCCGGGCACCCCCATGTTGCTGGCTGTCTCCTGCTGGGGCCTCTTGCGAGACACCAACAGGGGTGGATGCGGGTCGACTCCGGATCGGGCTTACACCCTTGCCGGCGGATCTTGCTCCTCGCAGCTCTGCAATCCGTGCCCGCAGGCGCTCCTCCTCCTCGCGATCGGCTTCCAGTCGCGAAACCTCGGCCCTCAAGGAGTCGAGATCGACGAAGTCATCGCGTATCCGTGGCTTTATAGGTGGTGGCGGGGGGGTGTCATCCCCCCGCTCGCTTGGTGGGCCGGTGTTAGGGTCCCGGCCTTTCCCCCGAGGCGGTAGAAGAGGTGGACTAGCCGCGTTCTGCTCCCACTTTTGTGGCTCACGTCGCGGCGGCTGTCCCACAGGCCGATCCTTTTGCCCCGCCCCACCCAAGGGTGAGTGGTGGCTAGGTCGCTCCTGCTTCGCAAGTGGCTGACGGCTGCGACACCGTCTCTTCGCCCTCTCCGTTCGCGCCGCTTCCGCCTCGCTCTCGTCAGTCAATTCCTGCCAGTTTTTGGACTGCACCAGGTACTGCGGGATCAGCTCGACTTCCCAGTCAACGAATTGACGTATCGTGCGTCTCCATAGCTCCGCCCGCTGATCCTCTTGGCCCGGGACTAGCACCCCGTCCAAGATTCCCTTCCGTACCGCATGGTGCAAACGTGCAGCTGCACACCAACGTGTATGTAGCGCGACCACCAAAGACGATAAAGAACAGTTGTGGCACGAAGAGCTGTCTGATGCCAACAATTGGAATCAGCAGGAGTCGCAAGAGGTGAGCACAGGCGAGAGCAAAGAGGGAATCAACCAACGCAGGGGCGACGCGACCGTGATGGGTGACGGTTCGCCATCCCTGTTACAGCAAACTCGCGCCGCACAAGCGACGAGCAGGGGAACAGGGACGCGGTTGACCCACGAGTGAATGTTCAAGAGCATAGGCCACGGGAGAGTATAGGAGCTGTGGTGGGTGCATGGCTGGACAAGTCGCAACCCCAGGTGAAGACTGAGGCTCAGATCAGAATGAACCAGGTTCACGACAGAGTGAGGAAAAGTCATCATGACTCAGGAAAGAAAGCTTTCCACGAGGTCTTGCGGGATAGAAAGCAAGATGGGAAAGCTGATCGCCCTTTGGGATCATTAAGATGATGGATGCGATGGCCCAACTGAGTGAGTATCTCCATTGGGGGTCCGTCTATGACGTGGTTCGAGCATAGAATAACCTCAGGGGGGGCAGTGGTGCGAGTTAGCGGAGATGCCGGGATGTCTGTTGCGTTCAGATACCGCCAAGAGGTTTTGCCGAACTCCACAGGAATATAGGAGCTGGGGGGGGATCTTTTTCCCCAACGCCATGGAGGTGCGACGTAAGTGTGGTGCCAAACGAAAGCAGAGTGCAGGATGGCTGGCATCAAGTGAGTATTGAAGAATTTGAGTCGGGGAGACCTCGCTGGATGATCTAGTGTTAGAGAGCGAGACAGAGCTTGGTCAGCGGGTGCTTCTTCTAACGAGATGACCGGAGGCCAAAGTCCATGAAGGAGAAGCGACGAGGCTTTAGGTTGCCGTCGCGTTCCCTAGCCAGCAGGCAGTCAGTCCTGTAAAAACCTGACCCATCAAGTGAAACCAATAAGATACCATGTAAAGAACGGCAGTATTCCAACCCCAACTCTTTGGTCTCCCCTCAGCGCCACTGTTACGGGAGCGGAGGCGCGGGACAAGAAAGGAAGACGACTGGGGGCACGGTTACGCAAACTGACGTGCAGAGACGAAAGTCCCGTCCCTCATAAAAGCAGACTGGCCAGGATACGACCTGGGCGCGTGACCATGTCCATCAGGAGGTCGCACAAAGCAGGGACGGCCGTGTTAGAAGTGTCATGGGCGACAGGTTCGCAAAAACGCGACCTGGGCGCGGCCACGTCCGTCAGGAGGTCGCACAAAGCAGTTATAGGAGTTGTGGGGGGTGTCAGCCACGAGTAGGTCCCGCAGATGCGGGCCAGACAGGCTACCCTCGTCCACGAGGTTGTCACATCGTCAGGAAGCGAGAGAACTTCTCCACAATGCAGGTACCACTTCGCAGAAGTGGCCACAACACCAGGTTTTGCGGAAACGCAACCTAAGATGGGACTACGTCTGTGGGGAAGCAGTATGAAGTAGCGACAGCCGTGTGCGGGTGTCAGGCGCCACTGGGGCTCGCAGATGCGAGTCGCGCGGCCTATACTCGCGTGGGGAAGCAGGTCGCATCGTCAGGCGAGCGAGGGAGCTCTCTACAATGCAGTTATTACTTGACAGTAAATACGCGACCAGATGAAAGCAGACGACACATGGGAGCGGCAAAAGCAGACGACACCCGGGAGCGGCAATGCATGGCGACAATACAAGCGCGACCAGTAGTTACCAGCAGACGACACTCTCAGTGTCGCTGTTGGCGACGTGTTTGTGAATACGCGACTTCAATGTGTGACAGCTGCCGCAGGCGGCAACGGCGCGACCATCCCCATTCCAATAGTGGAGTGGCGAGAGTGATGTATGGCGAATGGATTTAGCATTTTAGCATATGAATGGATGAATGGCGGGTTGGTTGTTCGATCTACTGACCGGAGGAGCGCGGAGTGCGCTACAGAATGTGACTATAGGATGAAGAAATGACTGGGCTACCCTCGAGACGGCGTGCAGCTTGTACTTTCACACAAAAGTCCAGGTGTGTACGGCGGGGGAGGAGCTCCACACGTGGGAGCAGGGCAACGAGGAATCGGTGCGAGATTTCATTTAGCAGCTGATGTTCCTGGCGGGGTAGGCGCATGAGCAGGGCATCAAAAAGTGAGAGGCAGCTGTCGTCAAACCGATCATGTTAGGACTGGACACTGCTTCCCTTCAGCGCATTCACGACGGAGCTACCGCGCAGCCAGTAGGGCCGACGGTAGTGATGCAGAAACAGCAGGTGTCGGCCGTACATTGCGCAGGAGAAAGGATGAGAGAATGCTGTGAAGCTGAGAAACCCTTCTATGGCAAATGTTGCCATGCTAAGAGAGGCGATAGATCCGCGGAACATGTCGCAAGCTTCAGAGCAAGCGAGTGTCGTGAACAAGAAGAATGCAGTTAGGAATGCACCGGACTCCCAGCGAGGTGGCCAACAGAGGCGAGATCCCCGGGGAGGTGCCCACAAGAATATGGAGAAGTCCAGTCAGGGTCGCAGCACGGGAGCGGTTGGAGGTAGATGAGAAGTTGTTGTAAGTGTGATCGGAGGGATCACTACCGCTACCAATGCCCAGACGCGACTGGAGCAGATTTGAGCTCTTGAGGCTCCAAGAGCGTAGACAACGCAAACGGAACGAGGGTGGCTGAACGCACAGCCGAACGCAATTGGAAGCGAAGCTGTCCAGGAGGTTCCTGCTGGGGTAGGGTCTGACCAACCCACTTCGGCTAGGCCGCCGGGAAACGAGTGAGCAGGGAAATTGGGCCGTGAATTCCCCTGCTGGCTTGGTATCAAGCGTACGCGAGATGAAAATCTCGCATTAGATGGTGATGTGTTACAGCTTTCAATGAATGACTACGCAGGGAGGTGGCAGGAAGGCGGTAGGTGAAGCGACCAACCTGGTTTGAGTCAGGACTTTCAAGCATCAGGGGACCCAGCCAATGGTCAAGGATGGCTGGTCGGGCCTGGGGGAAGTTCCGTGATGAGGAGGTAGGAGGAATCGGAGGAGGTGACCTTCTCGCAGAGGGTCAGAGGACTGCCCCTGGGACCTATCCATTGGGAACTGGGGGAGTTGACCTTCCGGGGCAGCGGGACAGAGGGACTGCCACCGAACTCTGGTTCTGCAGCAATTTCCCGAGGACTGGACGAGGTGACGAAGAAAGATGTTTATCCTCTGCCGTGAGGTGATGGATGCTTGGGTGCCTTAGAAGGCCCCAAGTGCTTCAGCATGATCGGCGCTCGTGGAAGAAAAAGGGTGACTTTAAGTGGACTGAGAGTCAGCAATGGGCTTTCAAGAAGATCAAATGGTATATAGAGCAGTTACCCTTCTCTAAAACCCCATTCAAGATAGGGAAGGACAACTGTCTCCTCTACCCCATGCGAACCTCATGCTCACTGGCCGTGGGAGACGATGGGACGTTGAGAGGTTGAGAGTGTAGCTCTGACGGGTTTTGGCGGTCGAGGAGACATATTTGTGGAAAGATGGCTGAGGGGGGAGCTGGATCTCTTACTCGGCATGGATTTCTTCGCCACGTATGGCGGGGTGGTTGTCCTGATGGAGTGTTTTCGAAGAGAAGTTGGGAAGCTGCAGGAACAAGGATTCTGATGACTCCGACGAGGGCGCATCCGAAGCAATTACCATTCTCAGCCCGGAGTTGAGGTGGGAATTGCTGTGCAAGATGTGGACTCAGACAAAGTGATTACCATTCTCAGCCCGGAGTTGAGGTGGGAACCGCTCGTGGTGGGCAAATCTTCCGATGAAAGTGGTGCCAACGAAGAGTCTGTGGAGGTGTGGGGCATGCGAGATTAGCAATCCACCGCCCAGGCTGGAAATCAGTGTGTCGGGTGCTTGCTGGGTTCAGATATCCGATTAGTGTGAGGCACCGTAGTGCGATTGTTGTGTGCGACATGTCACAGTATTGAAGGAACGAGGAGGAGGTGAAGAAGCAGTGTCCTGAAGTTCAGGCATATCATCGCTGTTGGGGCAGTCTATATGAAGCGGAAAATGTCAGGGGTAATCCGTGCGAAAGGCCGCCCGGTGGAACGTGTACAAATCTGTCTGGAGCCGGTTGCGCCAGCGAGGATCATATGGTGGGTGTGTTCATGTTCACAGTGTCAAGCGCTTGGGCTATGAACGCGTCTATGAGACTCTACGCCGCCCGTGACGCTTGGCCGGAAACAACGGACGATGTGAGGCGGATGTATCGGGCATGATTAGCTGGTGCAAACAGAGATAGCTGTAGGCGTTACCTTGAACGACAGCGGGGCGATAAAACAAGGCGACAAAAACCATATTGAAAGCGCTGAGTGTTCACAACTAGGAGAAATTGGGACGAATTGCTGATGTATGTCTTTAAGGTGAACAATGCGACCCTCCCCACGCAAGCACAGGGTTCCCGTCGCAGCAACTGTCGTATAGTCAATGCGGCGGATCCCCCTTTACCAACTGACTTGATGTATGGGCGTGACGACAGGGCAGTGCCTCAGTGTTATTCAGCCTACATTTTCCATCAACGTAATCTGGCTATGCAGATGGCTGAGACAGTCCTAGAGGTGACCGGAAGGGCGGCGCGGTCTTGTGACTATAAGGATGGAGTCAAGTGATGATGTTTTTGCCCCCCTCTCAGGCGGGAAAAGTTGCAGATAGATCCGTGGACCCGGGCGTCATCAGGTGATTGCTGTCGGCAATGATCATGTATGTGGTCAAGAGACGGATTTTCCATGAGCCTGCCCTCGCCAAGAAAGTTGGAGGCCGCAAAACCGATGTTGGAGCAATGGGGGAATGAAGATCGTCTTCTATTTTTTTAAACTGGGGCGAGGTGCGATTTTAGCAGTAACGGAAGACACGCCGCACTCTGTGAATCTGCTAGCCCAACACAGGGCGAGATTCATAGAGTACTGGAGTGCGACGTATTAGACAAACAGCGGAGGGGTGAGTGATCAATTTTCTGATCGCCACCCCACATACTTGATGGAAGTTTCACATGTGGGTGGAATGAGAGAGCTACCTATCATTCCATTTTTCTTCCTTTGCCGTGGGTTTCATTGTGAAACTATGGGGAGAGTGGAGTGGGGTTGTGCCAAGCTGCAGAAGGAACGTGAGAGCGATCGACCGCAAACAGCGGTTGGAGATGGTGGTCCTAGTGCGACGCGACCTGTTTGCTTAAAGAGAGGACAGCCAGTCCTTGAAACAAGGATGAGAAGTTGCATGCAGTACACCAGTTAGCAGTTATGCAGTAACATCGATGGTAACAAAATCCAATTGAAACGAGACTTAAAGCGAGGATCTAGTGGCGGCGATGGCCGGTGGGCGTGGTCGCTCATTCTGTCACCATGTATAGGCGGAATGCGGATAGTAAGGTTCAGATGAGTCGGAGATGGGTGCGAAGCCTGGCTATGGTGTCGGTGTTAACTGGCAATGGTGTCGGTTTAACTAGCAATTCCGATTTTGAACTTGCAAAAAGTACAATCTAGAGTGGAAATGAGCAATATAATGGAAGATTAATCAACTGCAAATGTTTCTCAACCGTCGACTTCCAGCCTTCGTCAATCTACGAGAAATACAGCTACTTCAGCTACTTCAACTACATACACTCCTTCATCCTCAAATACAAGATCGGTTCGAGTGAACATTGATAGCGTGAACGAAATTATGATACACAACTGCGTTTACAGAAGGCGAAAATATGATACACGACGTTGAACATGTCTATACAAAATTCTGGAAATCGATAATGAGTTTTTTACGGATTATGTAAACAAAGTGCTTCATAGACACAATGCATCCTGCATGACATCTGTATCACAGCATGCCAACAAACGAAGTCAGTAGTGTGCATGTCGATTAAGACTGGCACAAGCTAAATATAGCATAAGGTGTCAGACAGTTTGTGATTGCGCAACGCAGCATACAGCATATAGGCGAAGATTGAAGTGTGATTCCTTCGTCTAGGGAGGTTGGTGTAGTGGTCTGCACACCCGACTATGACACATAAGACCGGTCTGGTTCATAGCCGGGAGGTCGTCGTGAGTTGATTCCACGATCTTCAAAATTACCTTTACAAGCAACACTGACTTTCGTTTCCAATTGCCTTGTTTGCAAACTCACGAGATTTTTTTCGCAGTTCGGTAGAATTTGAGGAGTCACCCCCCACCCATTGTAGCGGTAAGGCCTTCCTTTATCCGGGAGGATAGTCGCAGACCGGACCCACGAGTAAAACACGCTCTACAGCGCCTCCCATGATCCTCTGCGTTTCTTCCAAGCGGCAGAGATGGTTCCATTCATCTCCCGTATCCCCAGCTGATGTGCAGCCGGAGGGACTCTAACGAGCCCTCCCCAATGCCGTAGTCCTTGTACTTTTTAACCGTCATCCTCAATGTCGCCCTGGGTTAGGGTTTTAACCGGGGCCATGGCGCCTGGCCCTCGGGGTCGCCACCTTCTTGTCGCTCTTTGGTGTCGGCTTTCCCCGACCTCCGTAGCCCAGTCTCCCTTAGGGGCCGGGACTCGGTTGATAGCCGGTTCCATCACGCCGCGGACTGCCGCCCGCCAACGCCTCATTCCCGATCACCTCCTCCTCCGACTCCTCGCTAGTCTGACTGACAGCTTCTTCCTCCTCCAGGGAATTAGCACCCAATTCCTCTTTGGCTGTCCCGTCGACGACCCCTTCCGGAGGCGGCGGCGGGTTTTGCTCGTGTTGTACCACGGGCACGTCTGGCAGAGACTTCTTCCCCGCATCAGACAATGTCTGCACGGGGTCTTCTGTAGCCGTTGATGTCAATGACCCGGCCTTCGGCAGCAGCTGCGATAGGGATGCAGTACGGACCGATGGATCTGCCTGCACCCCGCCCGTCATGCCACTCCATCTCAAGGTCAGGGCATTGCGACTGCGTGTCACTGGTGGTGATGACTGTGTCTCACTCGCTGGTCGGCGAACTTTCTTCGCGGCCTTGCGTCGCTTCGTCCGCTCCTTGACGTGGTACTCGACCTCACGTTCCCCTTCCGACATATAGTGGCGGGATCCGCGATGGTCGCCTCGTGGTGCTGCAGGTGTCGCATCATGCGACTTCTGGTCTCGTCGACGTACGACCTCTCGCTCCCCTTCCGGTTCCAACTGGCGGGGATCACGATGATCGTCCTGCTGTGCTTTAGGTATCGCATCACGCGACCCTGTTCCCTCTTGCTGATCAGTCGGCTGCTGGGCAGTGACGCCCCTGCGGCCACTCAAAACTAACTTCGCGGTGGAGAGGGTGGTGATTCCCCGCGAACCACCCCTTCGAACGTAGGTGGGTCGGACATGGTGACTTGATCTCACACTCGTATCGCGCCCAAAAGCGTGTACTGTCGCGAGATCCTGGTCACGGCACCAAACTGTAAACAAAGTGGAATCGGTCGCGGCTCCAGTGCGACCTGCGATGGTCCCTGGGCCGCGCGACTGTGCTGACTGATCGCGACGCCACTAGCCCGAGGCTAGGGACGCGACTGACGACTGATCCCTTGACGATGTTGGTTCCCTTTACTACTCCTCGTTGTGTTAACTGGTACCCCACGTACAGGCCACCGTCCAGCGTACTGGGCGAGTGCCTGGTGACTAACCCGGGTTTCACGACAGGCCCCTACGCGGAGGGGACTTCGCACCGGTGCTGACACGCAACGATCAGGGCGTCCCCTTTACGAAGCTATGCGGTCCCAGGCACGGGAGGAGGGGGGTTCGCCACCGGCTAGCCCCGTCAGATATGTAAAGAAGGCCTATCCCCAAGAGGATAGGTTACCAGCCCTACGTGCTATCCGACTAGCGTCTACAAGGAAACTGAGGCCCTAATGGCCTGGTCTCAGTACTATAGTGTACTGAGTCCCTAATCCTACAGTGGGCTTAAGAAGGAACAACAACAAGGTGTGTGTAACAAGGGGATAATAAACCTAGTCCAGTGCAACTTACTTATGGCTACTTTATACTCTGCGAGGTTGCTGCAACCTCGCGCACTGGAGACCTAACAAGAACTA
>JAGTTF010000667.1:0-10598 GCA_019095985.1 Streblospio benedicti
TCACTGCAATGCGCAACCATCTGATGCGTGTGATTGAATGATAATACCTGAGCTAGTGGGGCTCTTTTGTATGGCCAGACTTTCATCTTTTTGGTGCTTAATCCTAGCGACGCCGTCAGCAACGGCCAGACTTTCAACTTTCGTGAAAACGTGAATGTATAGATTAAAAAAAAAATCGCTATCGTGAGCGTTTACCAATGCGGCGTTGTCGATAATAACAGAAATATTTGAGGGCGTAAGTTACGGGTTCGGCTATAATCCCGTATCAATATTTTGACGACGATTTACCGTCTCAACCCCCGAGGCTTTGAAAAAAGGCGCTGGGGTCTCTCTCAGACCGGGTTAAAGGGGAACGTTATGAAATAGTTTTTTAAAACGACATTTACCCTATCCGCGTTCGACGCCTGCGAGGGAAGTCGTTTTTTATTAACCGATTTTAAATTACAAATCTTACCCCGTTATTTCGAAAAAATAAGATCGGGTTTAAACGCAGTATAACGGTACTGTATTGCGATATAAAGACGAAATTCTGTAAAACGAGAATATATAGATTAAAAATCGTTTGATGGAATGATAAGCGTAAACGTTTACCCTCGAGGCGAGGCGAGGCGTGGCGAGCGTTCTCTATTAGAGATTATTTGCTTCGCTTTCCTTTCTGGCGAAAATAAAGAGGTTGTCGGCTGTGTGTGTCTCTCAATTTTTCTGTGATGTCCGGGGTCGTTGGAATGAGCTTGAAGTCTCACGATACTACGAATAAAACGGGCTATCGATGCTACTCGATGACTCTTAAAATTACTACGAGTAAAATATTGCAATCGCTAACCACGATCTACGTTTACTACAAAACTAACGCTATACGCGATGCTAGGTCTCGATGTCTCCTATGTAAGTTTACTACGGGCTACCCGATCCCCTCTCGCACCTTTCAATCGCGGATGAGACTATAGCTCTCTTCAATGACCGCTCCCGGGCGAGCACGGCGAGACCGACTACTCACTCGATGAGGCGGCGGCGGCGGCGGCGGCTAAAAATCCTATAGCTTCGGGCGAAAATCCTATAGCCTCCTCATGGAGAAAATCCTATAGGTTCCGAGGGGAAAAATCCTATAGCCCCTCATAAAAAGGGAAAAATCCTATAGTTGTACAAAGGACTTAGCATACAATAGCTATGCATGTACATGTTGATATTTGGCATGTTAATGAAAAAACATTGAATTCTTTTTCATTTTCTGGAAACAGATTGCACATTTAAAACACAGGGCATATGTTCATAACTCACCAATAGCATCTGAAATAGCACTCCAACTTAGAACAAGTATTTCACTATTTTTCATTGATACTGACAAAATCTATCAAGCGTAAATAACAATATTTAAATTAATTTTATCTATATTTAATATGATACCATAATCGTTGTGAGATCCATTTAAAAAAGAAAAAATAATTTTAATTAAATGCAACACTCTAAGCCAATCCCACAACAAATTTGACAATTATTTGGTGAGGTTGAACAAACTTCTGTGGTATGGGGACATTCAGCCATTGATGACAAGATACAGTATCTTACAATGAACTACAATTATACAATTACATATGAAAATTTATCTCAGTAATATTAACAACTAGATCGAAAGTGCTCAAATAGCACAGCATCAATAAAACAATGTTGACTCATGGGCAATAAAAAGTTTGCTTTATAATTAATTATCCTATCACTGTTCAGAAAGCACATACCATCTAGTCAAACTGACTGTATAATTGCAATGTTTGATGACTTATGCCGATAATCCATTCACCAAAAATAATTCATATTGTATACAAAGTCATCATGATGCTTGACATTCCTTCTGCCTCTGCCTGGTCTGCCTGTACCACTGTAAAATTCATAACATTCCTTACTGCAAATGCATTTAAATACAAATACAGTCAATATTACACAATATTGCCAAAGGTGAGATTGAATACAGATACTATGATGAAAAACTACATTGAAAGTACTGAATGAAGTATTATTCTAATTGACGCATTCCCTGAAAATATGAAATTTTTCTCACCAAAATAAATGAAGGTGATCGGTGCTTCGTAGTACTTACGATTCACTGCAACTGTAATGTAAAAAACATGAGAACATGAAAAAAAAACAAGAGAAAACATAAAGAAATATTGATTGTGTTTGTGTATTACGTAACTCGTGGCAGTCTACACATAGACCTTACTCCAAATAAGTATCTGAGAAATCTGTCTCAGGAGATTTCAACCATAAAAATTCACAGGATCGTTACGCCATATATTATTGCGTAACTCGTACTAGATCTATACTACGTCGATATACGTCTTCTCAATCATTCTAGAAGTTTCCTGGTTCCCTTGTACACGTGGTTTTGAATAAAAGAAAGACTTCTTTCATTCTACACATAAACTGTTATCTAATTAACTGGCGTGGTGGCAGCGCTCAATTAGTGGACCTACGCTAAGGATAAATTTGCAAAAGTAGTTAGTATTAGAGACAGTTTTTTGTGTGTTATCAGTCTAGATCTAAATCATGGCAGCTACTTCACGTGCACCTAAGCAATGGTGTCTTACGACCAACGAAACGGTCAGCAGCTTTGAAAGCTGGAAGAACAACCTCGTGTATACTCTATCATGTGATGATGCCTTTAAAGATATGATCGACACTGAATGGAAAAAGAAGTCCAAAACCACACTACATCATGGTTTCACAGGACCTAGAGCAACACAAAAGGCTAGTACATTAGAGCTTATGCTGGGTCAGATTGCCAACTTCTGCCCTATCATAAGCCGTAACACCATCATAAATAAATCAACTAGTTTAAAGAGCATATGGCAGGACATACGTCTACATTATGGGTACCAGTCCTCAGGTTCCCAAGTACTGGACCTGTCTGAAATACATCTGGGCCCTGATGAGAAACCAGAAGATTTATTCCAGAGGATGATGGCTTTCATTGAAGATAACCTACTGCGCAAAGACAACCCAGTTAAACACCAGGGAGAAGACATCACAGAGGACGAGGAAATGTCCCCAACTCTGGAAAACGTAGTCGTAGTGATGTGGTTACAGGCACTACACAAAGACCTGCCTAAGCTCGTGAAACAGAGGTATGGAACTGAGTTACGTTCACAGACTCTGTCTAGCATAAAGCCTGAAATAAGCCAGGCCCTGGGTAGTTTGCTTGACGAACTACGTGCTAATGATACAAATATTCATAAGATTTTTACATCTAAGAAGAAGGGGAACACACGGCACTGGCCTAGTGCGAGACCTAATAAGCCTACAAAGTCATGTCCACTGTGCAAAGCCGCTCATCGCCCTGATCAACATTTTCTTAGTGAATGCAAATATTTACCTCCAGCTGACAAGCGATATCTGTCTAAAGCGCGACAGATAGGTGCAATCCTAGACAATGATGACAGTGAGGACGAGAGTGTTGAAGAGGAGTGCCAAAGCGATAGTGATGACAAACAGACATATCAGTGATTGTACGCCAGTCGCCGTCATTTGAAGCTTTTCGTCAATGAGCATGCTGTTAGAGTCATCCTAGATACAGGTGCAACTGGCAACATGGTAGAAGCATCTTTGGCAAAGCGATTGAGGTTGAAGATCATACCCACAAGACAAAAAAGCACGACAGGCAGATGGTTCATCTCTTCTGAATGTAGTAGGAGAGTGCCAATTCTGGTTGTACAAAGGCAAAACTGCCCTCTTTATAGAGGCCCTTGTTGTTGACGGACTAGACGTAGACGTACTAGCTGGGATGCCTTTCATCGAAGAACACAATATAACATTAGAACCTGGCTTGCACAAGATAACCTTCAATGATGGTACAAGCCACATTTACGTATCAAGAGACAACAGATTGAAGATCAGAAGAACTACACTTCGGGTACCACAGTCCACAACTGTTTGGCCAGGAGAACACCTGGAACTTGCAGTTCCCAGTTCATATGAAGACCTTTCTGAATGTGCCATCGAACCAAAGGAGAACACAGGGTTCCATCCAAATATTTTGCCTATCGTTGCAGGCAAAAATTTGAATGGGAGCGGCATACAAGCCTTCCACTGCTTCCAGTCTGCCTACCATCCAGTCTAGCCAATGCTATATAAGCTGGGACGCTGCGTTGCCAGCTGAGTTGATGAATAAATACACAAACCATTCAGCTGACTTATTCAACTACAACATTGGCGGAGATAGTCACGCATTGAATCATCCTTCCACTGCTTCCAGTCTGCCTCACCGAGCATTCGCCGCCGCCTGCTTTCGCCGCCGCCGCCTCAGCTACCGTGCGCTGCTGGACATCGACTCCCGTTGACGCCACCGCTGCTCCCACAGGACCACGTCCACGCCTCACCGGCCTGCGCTGCGCCGCCCTGCTCATCAACCCGTGTGCCAAACATCAGGACTGCTCCCAGCGGACCGCGCCCACGCCTCATCAACCACCACCACCCGTGCTCGCCTGAGACAGCCACCCAGCCGAACTGACATCCGCGTGTGCAAACTTCTCCAGTGCGACTACGGCCAACATATGGCTGCCGCGACTCCAGTGAACCACCACCATGCAGTAGAGTGCAAAATCTGCAAGGAGCTGCTTGTCTTCTCTACGACACAACAAGTTCTCACGTTCCTGCACGATCCAGTGTGTTCGGACGTTTGCGCAGAACGTGGCGACGTAGGCAAGTATCTACCCCGTCAGTTTCCGGGGGTCTTGCAAAGTTTGCAACGCCCTGATTGATTTCCCCATGGCGGCGGCACTACGTCAGTTTCGTGAACGGCCCATCTGTTCGACGCGTGTGCGTTCCTCGACCACGAGGGGCTCCGTTTGTGGCTCCCGACCCCAACCTGCCGCCGAGAAGACACGAAACCATCCACCCCAGAGGCCTCACACCTCCACGCCAGACACAGCACTCTGCCAAAATCACCGATTTTGTAGCAGCGTGCATTTCCTGCGAGAAACAACTGTTCTTCGGCTCGAAACAGGAGCTCAACCGTTTCCGGGAAGTGCCGCTGTGCTCTTCAGAGTGCTACTTCTGGGACCAGGAGTGGAAACAAAACACGCCTCACATCTCTTTAAAATACGTCCCCCACTTTCCCAACAATAATCCCTCCTGCCAGTAAAAATCTAAAATACATCCCTCACTCTCTCAATATCAATATCGCCTGCCAGCAGACATCTGTTCATAATTACCGCCACCCAGACCACTTGACCTCTAATCTAATCTAATCACCCAGCAACGCCGCCATCAACCATCAGCCATGGACTCCGAGCCTGAAATTTTCAGAAATACATCGGATGCATGTGGCGACCTCGATGCCACTGTGCCTCACGCCAGATCGGCGGCGATATCGACATGCATCGACACACGACCACCAACACGCCCGGCCAGAGGCAAGCGGCTACAACCGCAACCTCCATACGACGCCGGTTCCACGTGCATCATCGGCCTCCCAGACGCTGACCAGCAAGATAGGCCCGTCGGCGACGTCTACGCCCAACCCTGCGGCGCCACAGGCCGCAGCCCGTCGGAGACTGCCGCTGACCCCGCAAACAACCTTGCTGAATCGCAGCCACGAGGCCCCCAACCAGACCTGCCCCCAACTGCCGGCCCCGTCACGGCTGGATCCACGCCAGACACGGCTCAGCCGGATCCAGGCGGCCTCCGTCGCAGCCGCCTCCATCAAAGCCTGCTGGACCGATTTCCGACGGACACTATCACCAAACAGCTGCCGCCAACCGCAACTAATGGGTCCATTAACGTCAGTCACGCAGCCGACGCCGCTGACGCCACCTCATCCACCGACCTACCACCTGGCCAACGCACGCCGCCATCACAAGGAAGCAATCAGCGGCGGTACATTCCTGCCGGTGATTACGATCTCGACAGACGCCTCGGCTCTACCATCACTACTCCTGACATATTTGATTCACATCACGAAAATGCATGGCATTCTCCAGACCGCCTGCCATCACTTACAACTGACCGCCTCCCGCGCTACGAATTCTACGACCGCCATCAGCTGCCACGTTTATCTCCCACTGAGCGTACAAATATTATGGTGACCGCCATAGAGGGGCTTGCAACAACATTACGGAGCCCTCGTGGACAGACTGTCGAACAACACCCCCCCGCCCGCGATCAACGCCTGACCGCTCACGCTCTCTTTCTCCTAAACGCCGGCCCCAATCCATCACATCTACGGACGTGTCTGATATGGTCCACCATATGCTGGACACCTTCACCGACACGCAAAAACAGCTGCTCAGCTCTCTCCATGCCGACTTCAAAAAGGTCATGGTGCAGACCACGTCACAGCTGACCGCCGATTTTCTCACTCATCTAGACCGAATCACCACACGCACTGATGCTATGGATCACAGCTGGGCCCATTTCAAACACACGCAGGCAGCAGCTGACAGGCGAGCCGATCAGCAAATTCTCTACATCAAAACGGATCACAAAGAAAACGCTAAACAGATCGCGATGCTGCAACAAGAAAACGCAGCCATCATTCACGACATCAATACCATGCACGATCATCAAACGGACCAGCTAAAACAATACGTCAAACAGTCAGTACACGACATGGAAAAATTACTGACAGAGCGCCAACAACAGGCCATCCGCCAACTGTGCCACGAACTCGGAGACCAGCCCCAGGGCTCACTCAACCAACCCCAGCCCCACTCTTCACACGGCACAGTTCAAAATGGCGTATATACGCCATCTAGACGCCATGCCAACACCTCATGCGCGCCACACGCGCAAGACACCTCGCCCAGCGGTGCGCCACACTTCCACGAGCCGCCAGCCGCGACTCATCAAGCCACATCACACGCTGCGGAATCCCGCTACGCCCGCCAGGCAACATCTGGCATCAATCAGCACCTCCCAGCGGCATCCACCGCTGATTACCCCCCGGTGCGCACTGCTGCCGACCCAGCATACGCACTTTGTGGTAAACTCGCTGATCTCATAGAAAAGATGACGGATAGGCCAAAGCCTACACGACGAGATGCCCCGAAGGTCAGCGCTCCTACATTTAATGGCGCTCAAGATGCAAGCTTCGACGTGGCGATCCAGCCTGGAAGATACGTTCACGTATCTACAATGGCCATCAGACGATCCACAACGGTTGGCGCTGCTACCCACGGTCCTGCAAGACTATGCGAAGGTGCATTATAATAGCATGCCTCAAGCCGACAAAGTCACCTACGAAACAGCAATGTCAAACCTCGCCAAGGCCTTCTCCATCGCACATCAGCCACCTACCACCCGAGCAGCCCGCCTCCAACGCCCACAAGGCCCTACGGAATCCGTACGCGATTTTAACCTCGAAATTTCCCGCCGGTTACAGGAATGCAACATCACGGACGCCGACCGGCAGCTGGACATCTACGTCCAAAACCTCCGAGCCGACGTTTCCCAGAGGGTCCTGCTCATGCTGCCCACGACGCTACGTCAAGCCCAGATCTGCGCTGAAACAGTAGAGCACAGTCTGGCAATTACTCATAAAACCACCGTGCTAGCTATTAACCAACCACCTCCCCAAGACAGGCGGGACACCAGCAGATATCGATCTAACAGTCGGGGTTACCGCGATTCCAACAATCGCTCTCGGTATGACAATCATAACCAACGTAACTACCGCAGTCAGTCACGTGACAGGCGTCCCCAATCTCAACAGTCACGGGAACGTAGGCAACGGAGCTCATCCTACGATAACCGTCGCGGACCAAGCCGAGACAGGTTCAATTCACGTCCACGACAACGAAGCAATAGCGACCAACGCGGGAACCGATATCCACGGTCACCGTCATTCAACAAAAACAGATATGATAGATCTCCCACACCTCACGTCAACGCCATCCACGACGGCGAACAAGTGACAAAAAACTAGAATACGTACCAGGGTCAATACTGCCTATGTCTTATGCAACAGACAGTTCTCAAACAATAGTTTCCACAACAATATACAATAGCAACCTGGTACGTATAAAGACGCCTTCTTTGAGACAATCGACGGCTCTCCTGGATACGGGTA
This sequence comes from Streblospio benedicti, assembly GCA_019095985.1. Lineage (NCBI taxonomy): Eukaryota > Metazoa > Annelida > Polychaeta > Spionida > Spionidae > Streblospio > Streblospio benedicti. Next base: position 8,060 of record JAGTTF010000667.1, read on the forward strand.
GCTCAATCAATTGTATCAGCCTGGCGTCACTCAATAAACTCTACCCAAATGCCACTCAACTCATCCCATCTACACGGTCTTTCACCACGGCGTCAGCGTCAACACTCAAGACAATCGGTAAAACACGATTATCGTTCTATTTGGCGGATGTATCAGTTACAGCATTATTTTATGTATTCAAAACTGCTAACTTCAACTTTATTCTTGGCGTCCCGTTCATCAAATCCAACAAGATTCTTATGAACCTAGCCGAGAACACTGTACATATGCCGACTCCAGTCTGCGACGTACTCACGGACGAGAATCTCGAATTATCGCCTCAATCTACGTCGATTATCGCAGGCCGCCTCTCGTCCAACATGATTCTGCAATCCGGCCTTCACGGTACAATCCAAAACTCCTCAATACAAGACGGCATTCACGTCATTTCCACTGCATCTACAACACAAGCTTCCCACGTCCCACTGATGGTCTGTAACAATACTAAGCAACCCATAAATATTCCTAAGGGTACCAACATTGCCACCTTCACGCCCATGGAGGAAGAGGACATCACCGACGAACCACCTCCCACCAAAACAACAAAACATGAAAATCAAGAAGAGACGCCGGTGTTTAACCTCGACAACCTCTCCAATGACCAACCCTACCAACAACAAGTATTGGAAATATTGAATGGACACACCGCTGCCTTCATGACCAAAAATGGTAAACTAGGCGAATGCAAACATTCACCTCTCAAAATTACACTAAAACCCAATGCAGAACCCAAGCACTTCTCTCAATATCGTTACCACCCGGAAGTGCGCAAACGAATGGCAGAAAAGATCAAAGAAATGCTCGATCAAGGTATAATCGAGGTGTCATCACACGTGAAATGGGTAAGCCCCCTCGTCCCTGTCAAGAAGGGGGTGAAAAAGAGTCGTAAACACCTCCAATCAGCAAATGACACGTACGAACTCAGACCCATAGTAGATTTACGTGGCCTTAACAAAAACTGCGTTTTTGGTAGATGGGTCATTCCATCAGTACAAACAATCGTTGACACCATTGCAGAGCGAAAGGGGGCCATCTTCACCACCCTCGACCTCAAGCAGGGGTATTTTCAGGTACCCCTCCATAAAGACAGCCAACCCCTATGCGGTTTTCACTTTGACAACAAGGCCTTCATGTTCAAACGCTGTCCACAAGGCCTATGTTCAGCTCCCTCTCATTTTTCCAAGGTCATGGCCACGGTCCTTCGTGAACACATCGGTAAATGTGCTACTGCTTACTTAGATGACGTACTCATATTTTCGCCCAACAAGCAACAACACCTTGAAGACCTCCATAACGTCCTCACATCCATCGAAGAATCAGGTCTCAAACTAGCCACATCAAAATGCACGTTCGGAGCAACCTCATGCGATTTCCTCGGTCACACCATCACTCCCGAGGGAATAAAACCCTCGCAAGCGCATACAGATGCCATTACGTCATTCCCCTCCTCCAGCGCCTGGGACCGCGTGGCTACGTAAAGGGGACGCCCTGATCGTTGCGTGTCAGCACCGGTGCGAAGTCCTCCGCGTGGAGGCCAGTCGTGAAACCCGGGCTAGTCACCAGGCCTCCGCCCGATACACTGGTTGGCGGCCTGTGCGTGGGGTACCAGTTAACACAACGAGGGAGTAGTAAGGGAACCAACATCGTCCAGGGATCAGTCGTCAGGGCGCGTCCTAAGCGTTGGCTAGTGGCGTGGCGTGTAGCACAGTTTGCGGCCCAGGGCATTGGGCCCTGGGCCGCATCGATTCCACTTTGTTTACAGTTTGGAAGGGGTGAGATTCAATCCTCACCACCAGTGACGCGCAGTCGCAATGCTCTGACCCTGAGATGGAGTGGTTTGACGGGCGGGGTGCAGGCAGACCAATCGGTCCGTACTGCCTCCCAAACGCAGCTACTGCCGAGGGCCGGGCCATTGACAACAACGACTACAGAAGACCCCGTGCGGACATCGTTCGATGCGGGGATGAAGTCTCTGCCAGGCGTGCCCGTGGTACAACACGACCAGAACCCGCCACCGCCCCCGCAAGGGGACGGTGACCGGGCGACTGAGAAAGGAGGGGGTGCGATTTCCCAAGAAGTAAAGGAGCCTGTTCACGAGTCTAGCGAAGAGTCGGGGGACGAGGTGAGCGGAGAAGAGGCGTCGGAGGGCGACAGCCCGCGGCGCCCCTCGACCGGCTATCAACCGGGTCCCGACCTGCGGGAGTCAGGGGCCACGGGAGGTCGGGGAAATCCGACACCTAAGGACGCGAAGAGGGAAGTGCCGGCCATGAGAGGGCCAGGCGACATGGATGGGTCGGTTAAAACGAACCCAGGGCGCTTAGGAGACGACGAGAAAGGGGGCGTAAAAATAGGCGTAACCCTTCGGCGAGTACAAGGACAATGATAAGGTAGCTTCGAGAAAGAAGCGATCTCCTCACGATCGCGAGCAACAGGAGAGAATCCCAGCTATGCCGGGCGTGTGCACACGACCTGGGCACAACCACATCAATGGGGAAGTCGT
>JAGTTF010000668.1:0-12166 GCA_019095985.1 Streblospio benedicti
TGTTAATTTTAATTTAAAAAAATGGTTATTTTTTTTGTTTTAAAATGTTTTTTTAAATCTTATGTAGGACAGACAAAACCGGTTTTATTTTTTAAAAATTTGTAACCCTTTTTAAAATCACAAAAATTTTGGAAAGTTAGTTGGAACCCAGAAATTCAAATGTACATAGAGTAAAAGGGGTGGATAGAAATACAATCACAAAAAAAAGGGGGAAATATTGTCTTTCACTAAGGATGCCCAAATTTTTAAAAGGTTTTTTATATTTATTTTGAAATTTTATTATTTTTATTAATTGGGGATGTTGGGTTAATTTTAAAAAAATCTTAAAAAAAATTTAAAAAATTTTAAAAAATTCTTCAAACCCTTAAAAATAAATTATTTACCTTTCACCCTTTTGAAAATTTAAATTAAAATTTTAAAAAAATAGGATTTTTTCACCTGTTTGTGAAATAAATTAAGGTTTTCCCCCAAAGCTACTTCGTAAAATTAAAAAAACCCCCCGGTAAAATTTTTTTTCTTATTTTAAAAATTTCCTTTAAAATTTTAAAAATAAATAAAAAAAAAATAAACAAAAAGTTCAAAATTTTCAAAAAAAAAAAAAAAAAAAAAAAAAAAAAAAAAAAAAAAAAAAAAAAAAAAAAAAAAAAAAAAAAAAAAAAAAAAAAAAAAAAAAAAAAAAAAAAAAAAAAAAAAAAAAAAAAAAAATTTTTTTTTTTTTTTTTTTTTTTTTTTTTTTTTTTTTTTTTTTTTTTTTTTTTTTTTTTTTTTTTTTTTTTTTTTTTTTTTTTTTTTTTTTTTTTTTTTTTTTTTTTTTTTTTTTTTTTTTTTTTTTTTTTTTTTTTTTTTTTTTTTTTTTTTTTTTTTTTTTTTTTTTTTTGACGAAATAGCATTAAAGCACGGGTAAGTTAGCTTTGTAGAAAAGCGTTGTTTAATATTACATAGAACGTACTTTTCGTTGACGATATATAGAGGAAACCCATCGTTTCTTTTGTTTAACAAACTTGATGTTGTATTCAAATTAGTGTATTTCATATTGTGTATTGAATGTAAATGTAAAAGTTTCATGCCATGTATTATGAAAGACCGTTAGTTAAGTATATTATAAGTAGCATTAGTCATTGAGAGGAATTGTTTATCTTAATTTTAGATCACCAATTGGATAAGAATAATTGAATTAGAACTTAGAAGATTGCGTAGGTAGTCTGTGGACAAAGAATAAATATAATAGAAACAACAAAAAAGCAACACCTTGTTATGCCTAACGGTGGGGAGACAACAGTAATGATTATAGTAAGGAGGTTCCCGATTGAAAATCATTGATTATGGGAAATTTTGACACCCATATTTGATAGATATATTGTCTTGGTAAATTGATAACATGTATTATTTAGAATAGTCCTAATCAATGTATGGTTGTTAGGGCTGTTTATGATTTCCTGCAGAACCCATCACGCTGTCAATCACGGCATGTGATGACTACGTGCTCTACGTGGATGGGATAAAAATAGGGGAAAACCCGGACTCGTTATGGCGCACACTGGACAGCTACGTTCTCGAAAAGCCGCCCAGATGGATAACGGTTTTCTCAAATACAACATATGTAAGTGCAAATTGTTCACAGTATGAACTAGTGTTTAGTGTGTATGTGACCAGTATGTATGCTTTTATTTACCACATTTGTTCAGAGTGTTGTCACTTCAGTCATAATTTTTTAATTGTATCTAGGTAAGGATTATGTTACCACATATTTCAAACTCTGGGGATAAGTAATAGTCGGTATAGGAAATCAATAGGTCTTTTCAACAGAGTTAAGTGTAAACTATTGTCCAACTTGTTCTCACTGCCAGTAGTTGTTATTGCAATCTTAAATATCATCCTTTGGACATTACTTCTAGTGGAGATGTTGAACTAAATGCCTGAATATTTGTCATGTTAACATTAGAAGTCTTAATACTAGTCATTTGCAGGCTATTAAAGCTTCACTTTATAATATATCTATATATAATTACGAAGAGATGGGCGTGGCCATGTTTTTATTTTTGAAATTTGCCTGCAATCACTTTCCTGGGGCGCTTTCGTGCATTTTGAGTGTTGGACTTTATGGGAAATCACCTTTTACTGGTTTATTTGTTCTTTGTGCGCTTGCTTCCTATCAGTATTGATGAGAAAACTGACTTACCATCAAAAATGGGATACAAATGATTTTTTTTAATACAACTCACTTCCGGTTACATTGTTGCTGTGTGCATTATGTCTCACTGCGTGGGTTTCCAATGCTTTAGCCGATTGCATTGTGTTTTCAGATCAGAGACTTGGTTAGGTCAGGAAAGTACTATTGATCTGAAACTTCCTGGGGTGTATTGTATTGGAGTTGAAGAAAAGTGGAAAACATTAAGAGACAATTAATGCCTGGGGCTGTCCACAGTCAGTGTACGATGGAGATCGTAAAGATCCGTGAGTGTTAAATGCGATAAACGCAGCATTTTTAATGCTGTAGAGTGGCCGTAGAAGAAGTTTGACTTGCCAAACTTCTTTTACGGCCACTGTCAGCGGTGGTCTGACCATAAGGAGGCAGTGCGGAGACCTTACACTAATCATCGCATAATCTCAGCAGATTAAGTCGCAGGTTGCCAGCACACATACAGTACTGGTACAGTGCATTCTCTGTACCATGAACGTACGAATGCCTTGCTTAAGTAATCACACAGCAATTCAATGCAAGAGAAGAGAAAACTATTGTAAAGGTAGCAGAGATGCATACTATGCGCCAAAGCTCATTGCAAGATGTGCTGTGTGTTGCCGGAAACTCTCTTCAGAGAGTTGCTCTTGAGGAAGCTGATCCACAAACTGCTGACAAATTAGCCTAACAGATAAGCCATGAAAAGCAGGAAGTTGTAGGGAGAAAACCAGTGAAAAACGATGAAGTTCCCTTTGAATGGAGGAAGAGGAACAGGCTTAAAAAGTTGCTTGGAAGCAATACTGTGGGTGCATTTCACTGGAACTGAGAAAACCTCTCCTACGAACCCCCCATTGAAGGTCCCAGTGTCCAAATCACCCTGGACATGATATCCACGGTTTTCCCAATGATAGGAATGGGCAAGGCAAATGGTTCGTGAGGTAGAGTTGCAGAAATGGTAAAACTTGCTGGCAAGAGAGGTGTATGTCTTTTACATAATATATCATCGTCGGTTTTCACGGCTTAATTATTCACACTGCCTTTTAATACATGTCCTCGTTCAAACCAACTATATATACTGCGTATATAGAAGTAATATGTGACGATGATAATATGGTTGAAGAGATAGTTTGTAACGGTCGCATATCATCTGAGTGGGAAGAAAGCTTTATGGTTAGTTATCCTCTACAAAAATAGAGGCGATGGGCGCAACCACCCCTGCGCCAGGTAAACCCTTTGATCTCCTCAAACACAGTCTGTTGTTCATGCAACCATCAAAATGGCACTCCTTTCTCGGTCAACACTGTAAGTGGTTTTCGCGCACTCACCATTGTTGGGCACGAACCGGCAAAAGTACCCGGTGCAAGCGAGATACGTCCACATCTCGCGTAGGTTCTTCGAGATGGCCCAATTATGCAATGGTTGGACTTTACTATGACTGGGTCGTATGCCAAACTGATCCACTTTGTGCCCCAGGTACTCTACACTTGAAACAAAGAGCTGGCACTTCTTGGGCTTCAGCTTGAGGTTGGCTTTCCTTAGACTGTCAAAGACAGATCGGAGGTTCAAGCTTGTTGTATTGAAGTCCTTGCCAAATGCAAGGATATTGTCCATTGAGTCCAGACAATGTCCGCGAGCACCATTTCTATCACCTGATAGAAGGTCGTGGGTGCATTGCATAGTCCAAATGCCATCACCGTCCACTGAAACTGACCTTGGTGTGTCACAAAAGCATTTTCTCCTCATCCTGTGGATCCATTGCCACTTGCTAGTAGCCACTGGCTAAATCGAGAGTGTTGAAGAATTCCTTCCAGCATGTCCAAACACTCATTGATACAAGAAAGAAGGTACAAGTCTATCTTCACGACGTCGTTCAGATGGCGAAAATCAATACAGAAGCAGAGTTCACCCGACTTCTTGCGTACCAGCACCACTCGTGCTCCCCAATGTGACTTGGATTGGCGAATCACTCCGCTCGCTAGCATCTTCTCCAGCTCCTCATCTACATACTCCTGCTCCTTCATAGAACGTCAGTAGGGGTTCTGCTTGATCGGTTTGGCATCCCCTGTGTCTATCTTATGAGACAACAAATCCGTGAAACCCAGAGTGTGATCCTATCACAGGAAGATGTCCCCAGTAATTTTCTTTGAAATCTTCCCATAATATTTCAAATTACAGTTTTCAAAAATGCATCTGTTATCTTGTAAATTTTGAGATTTAAATTGTATGCCAACACCCCACTTGACATCCATAGTTCCCTCTACAGAGGTTTTATCTTTGTTATCAATACCAAGTTTCCTGAATCAGGAAATTTCTTTTTTTTTCTATAGCTGTAGTTGAGTATATTTTCCAATAACCATATATAATTACCCTCCTCCCATATGATTATGTTGGTGTGCGTGCGTGTGTGTGATTGTATAAATAAGGCATTGGTTCTAGTCTACCATAATATGAGCAAGGCTACGTCATCACCATTGATAGTAAATTTCTCCCCCTGACCACCCCTTCTGTTGAGCAAGTCCAGCTGGCTGCACCTCCATGCATAGCAGTAGTATATGTTTCAAAGATACGCACCTACGGTTCAACGATTTTCCTCCTATTGTTCCTATTGTTTACGTGGCCTTGGGGGTGTAATTGGAAAGGTGAATGACTGAGCACAGCAAGTAAAGGCAAGGCAAGCCCCGCGCAGCGGGCCCAGAGGGAGCCGCCAGGCAAAGCCCGGCAGTAACTGCGTGGCCCCGATGGTTTACGCGTGGCCTTGAGGTGTTCTTGTAAGGTGAATGACCGAGCACGGCATGTCAAGGCAAGGCAAGCCCCGCGCAGCGGGCCAGGAGGGAGCCGCGAGGCAAAGCCCGGCAGTAACTGCTCGGCCCTGATGGGTTACGTGTGGCCTTGAGGTGTTCTTGTAAGGTGAATGACCGAGCACGTCAAGTCAAGGCAAGGCAAGCCCCGCACAGTGGGCCCGGAGGGAGCTGCGAGGCAAGGTAAGGCAGTAACTTGCCGGCTCCGATGGTTACATGAATTTGAAAGTTTTGGCTCCGACCTTGGCCTTGAGGGTGTCCTTGTAAGAGGTTGAAGAACGGTGAGGCAAGGTACATCACGGCCTTGAACGAGAAACCGACCAATCGGGTTAGGTTAGGCAGGTTTAGGCCCGCCCCAGGCAGCCGTAGCCTTGAGGGTATCCTTGTAAGGTGGATGACCAGGCACGGCTAGGCAAGCCACGGCACGCCGCTGTGCGGAAACCCATTAATCAATTCACAATGCGTTGACCACCTTTCAGACGTCTTTAAACCTATTAATCATCCCTCCATGCCATCGTCGTCCTTTAAATGGTTATCAAATGACAATAAAAATTCTTCCATTCATGTAAAATACGTGTTCAGCATTTAGCGTTGTGTTTAACCAATTTAAACCCCGTTAATTAGGCAGTGTAAAACGCCAGGTGAATTTAGAAAGGATAAAACCTGCCATTCTTATAAATCTGAACAAGATACGCTTAATTATACATGAATTGACATTGAAAACGACACGCAGCTCCATTTAATTTTATCTACCTAGGCAACACCTTACCGACTATTGTTAGAAATTAAATCACGTTGACATAATTGCATCTAAACATATTAAACTTTAGTCAAATGAAGTAATAACATTCATTTTACCACGAAGAACTGGTCGTCTTATGTGTGTGACAAGATTGACAGTTTTTCTTTTCACTTCGTCACATTACGTTTAGCGTCAATCTGCAAAATAATTACACATCAAATAACTGAACATGTTACAAGTAAATGTAAAAGATGATAATATCAATGTCAAATATTGTAAGGGATATAAACCCACTTAATTGAAAACGGTACGCAGCTCCATTTAATTTTATCCACGCTGCACTTACTAATAAGTAATAATAATAAGTATTTTATTTCGGAAACCAGTCCATAGAATTAATAAAATGGATAAATACAATATATACAGATAAAAAACTTTATCAGCCTTAATACAACAGTTCAAACCATTTACCAGCAATTTTACTGGTGTAAATAAAGAATTGAGATGATAAGCAAGCTTGGACTAGACTATTATTACTACGATATAGACGACTTCTAAAACTATATATTGCTTTTCTCATAAGTATATTAAAACAATCAATATTCTTATCTAAAAAATTCTGAGAGACACTACATCTTCTATCTAGTTTAAAAAGAGCTCTAAATACATTGTTGTATGCAACACACATTTTGTTATAAATACTCTTACTATATGATGCCCATAACTGACAACAATAAAAGTTACAGCAATATGTTTTAAAAAGTTGGACTTTAACACTATTATCACAGTTTCGAAATTTGTTGATTAAAACATTACCCCTGCAATAAGTAGATTGAATTTGCCTGCGTATATCCTTGTCATCACAATTGCTACTAGAAATAAAAACACCTAAATATTAATGTTCATCAATCCATCAACACGTTTTTTAGCATCGATAGATGTCTGAACATCGCTATACGCGGTGAATAGAACGTCTTTGTGTTTAAGCATTTCTGCAATTTCATGTTCCGTCATCTCGTAATAAAACCATTTTCCACCGGATGATTGCGATTGAATTGTCACAACCATTCCATAGTCACGTCTTCTGACCACAGCACGGCGATTGTCCATTAGTGGAATTGTGGATTCGTGAAAGTCTGCCGCGTCTCTTGCGATCCGTATGACAGATAATACTTGTGCTAATTTTCCCAATAGTGCAACGAAGAAAGTCTTTGGGAGGAAAAGTTTCTTGGCAACCAGCGTTGAAGGCGAATTCTCGTCCAATCTGGTCAGCAAAACCTGAAGAATAAAACAACAAAAATTAGATAACCGTTTTCTTTTTAAACGCAATATTGGTTCTCTATAAAAATTTGTTATGTCGTAATCACAAACTCGCATAGACGCAGTTTTATTATTATGTTATTCAACTTTCGAAACGACGGGAGCTCATCATGAAATTTTTTTTTTGAAAATTTTCCCAATAGTGCGACGAAGAAAGTCTTTGGGAGGAAAAGTTACTTGGCAACCAGCGTTGAAGGCGAATTCTCGTCCAATCTGGTCAGCAAAACCTGAAGAATAAAACAACAAAAATTAGATAACCGTTTTCTTTTTAAACGCAATAGTGGTTCTCTATAAAAATTTGTTATGTCATAATCACAAATTCGCATAGACGCAGTTTTATTATTGTGTTATTCAACTTTCGAAACGACGGGAGCTCATCATGAAATTTTTTTTTTTGAAAACTGAAAGTGACAGTTGAAGTGTTTGTCAAATTCACCTAATTAGTTCCCTTACTCTCCACATACGATATTTTATTAGTCAACCATTAAAGTTTCGAAACATTGTGCGAACGTTATGAAATAGTTTTTTTAAAAACAACATTGTATACTATCACATTTCAACGACAAAAAAGTCGCTTCTTTTTAATTGATTCTAAACTGTAAGGATTTACATTGTTATTTTGAGAATAAAACCAAGCTTTGAAAACGGTATATCAATTCAATATTTTGTAATATAAGAGTCCGATTTTGTAAAAACGAATATATACATTACAAATCTTGTTTAGTGAAGTCGAACATAAACTGCGGTTAAGTCACTCGAATTTGACTGAACAATGTAGATATTAACCAAATATTTGTGTGATGCAAGTTGTATACTTCCACAAAATAAAACCAATATCTGATAATATTATTCTACTAACGCTAACACACGATTTGAAATTATTTTTAAGAACAGTCGCTTTCCGTAACTATCCCTCCCCCAAGATCACATTTTAATTGAGTTTAAAAGCACGTTAGCGTCAGAATTACTGTTTCGAATCGAATAGGGAATAATAGATGTCAACCTTAATATATGGTCGTGATTTTAAGAATGGGAAGGTGTAATGTGTATTCATGGTTGGATTACGATTAATAGTATCAAAAAGACATTAATGTGACACCTGTAGATTGCTGCTAAAAAATTACTCTGTTGGAAAAATAAACTATCATCCTCTCTATACATGTAAGATATTTCATCATGGTAAAATGAATATTACTTCATTTGCTTAAAGTTTATTTTGTTTAGTCAAAATTACGTCGACGCAATTTAATTTCTAACAATAGTTGGTAAGGTGTTGCTTCGGTAGATAAAATTTAATGGAGCTGCGTACCGTTTTCAATTAAGTGGGTTTATATCCCTTACAATATTTGACATTGATATTATTATCTTTTACATTTACGTGTAGCACGTTCAGTTATTTGATGTGTAATTATTTTGCAGATTGACGCTAAATGTAATGTGACGAAATGAAAAGAAAAACTGTCAATCTTGTCACTCACATAAGACGACCAGTTCTTCGTTGTAAAATGAATGTTATTACTTCATTTGACTAAAGTTTAATTTGTTTAGACGCAATTATGTCAACGTGATTTAATTTCTAACAATAGTCGGTAAGGTGTTGCTTAGGTAGATATAATTAAATGGCGCTGCGTGTCGTTTTCAATGTCAATTCATGTATAATTAAGCGTATCTTGTTCAGATTTATAAGAATGGCAGGTTTTATCCTTTCTAAATTCACCTGGCGTTTTACACTGCTTAATTAACAGGGTTTAAATTGGTTAAACACAATGCTGAACAATGCTGAACATTGTCATTTTTTACATGAATGGAAGAATTTTTCGAAAGGTTGTCGTGAATTGATTTTGAGCGGCGTGCCGTGGTTTGCCTAACCATTTCAAAGGCCTAAACGCCCGATCAAGGCATGACGTACCTTGGGATCAACCTTAATCAAGGCCAAGGTCGGAGTTTAAATCGGAGCCGCAAAAGTTACTGCCTTGCCTTGCCGCTCCCTCCGGGCCCGCTGTGCGGGGCTTGCCTTGCCTTGACTTGACGTGCTCGGTCATTCACCTTACAAGAACACCTCAAGGCTACACATAAACCATCGGGGCCGCGCAGTTACTGCCGGGCTTTGCCTCGCGGCTCCCTCCGGGCCCGCTGCACGGGGCTTGCCTTGCCTTGACTTGCCGTGCTCGGTCATTCACCTTTCCAATTACACCCTCAAGGCCACGTAAACAATAGGAACAATAGGAGGAAAATCGTTGAACCGTAGGCGCGTATCTTTGAAACATATACTACTGATAGCTCATCATTCATCCATGATATATTTTCTGCAGGAAAATCCCGAGGAGGACATTATGACTTCCTATGGCCTGATGCTCACGACGACATCAGGCATAAAGACAGATGAGACATGGCACTGTAGGAATGCGATCGAGGGCTATTCTCCCAACGACCCTGAGTTTACGAAGTATGACTTTGATGAGTCTATGTGGCCACAGGCCTTTCCAGAAGATGAAAGAATGGGCCAGGTGCGTTGTGACATAACTACCACATTTGAACTTACTCCTTACAATTGCTAAGAAACAAAAAAGCTTTTTTTCCAAATATCACTGTCACATTGACAACCGTTTTGATACAATGATATTTCTCTATATAAAAATGTTGACTACTTCTTGAAATTTTCTCCTAAATTCCTGAAAGTCTCTTCTACTCTCCAACAAGTTGGATCACTTTTCCAGAAGAATGCTGTCACTACGTAACATATTCCATACATATTTCCTCATAACTTACAAAAGCTATCATTAAATCAACTAAAAATATCTTATCATAAAGCATGATTGCATTTCCTTAATCATATGAAAAGTCATACAAATAACCAAATACATATAATATACTCACAAATATATGGAATATCTTCACAAAACCTTAACCTTCCATTACATAATTCCCTGGGCATAATTCATAATTCTAAAATCCGATGACGTGTCAAATAATACTTTCAATAATACTATAGACTCTATACACGCACTTTCACATCGGCATATGATAGGTCGATGACTTGTTTTAAGTTTAAGTCCAAAAATCTGATACAATGATATTTATATCCTTCTATTTGCAATCTCTAATCAAAGAAAATATATAACATTATATAATATTTAATATCATATACATGTTCATAAGAATAATATTTTATTATTCTTATGTACTGTGGACTTCTTCTCTCAGTGAAAATCTTATGAGAAAAGAGCACGGTCACTCTCTCTCTCTCTCTCTCTCTCTCTCTCTCTCTCTCTCTCTCTCTCTCTCTCTCTCTCTCTCTCTCTCTCTCTCTCTCTCTCTCTCTGTCTCTGTCTCTGTCTCTGTCTCTCTCTCTCTCTCTCTCTCTCTCTCTCTCTCTCTCTCTCTCTCTGTCTCTCTCTCTCTCTCTCTCTCTCTCTCTCTCTCTCTCTCTCTCTCTCTCTCTCTCTCTCTCTCTCTCTCTCTCTCTCTCTCTCTCTCATTATGAGTCAAGTGTTGCATAATAGGTACTTCTTCCTATGTTTACATTCAGTCACCAATTCGTTTCTTATGTTCAGGCTTGCTAAATGTGGTTTGCATATGATTATGAATTTTTCTTTGAGACATAGATTACATGATTTTGTTGCTGTTGAGTATGGGCTGCCTTTGGCTAATACTTTCCATTTTACAGAGTGTTGAATATTGTCATCTTTTAGCTTCCATATGTAATTGCTTAGGGTGGTACTGTTTCTTTTAGAAGAATGCCTGAAACTACAAATGTGGCCATTATACCTGGTCTTGAAATTGTTCTCGGTTAAACCCACATAGGTTTCTTCTTTGTTGTTGTCCACTCTTGTCACAGTTGCTTGGTATATTACTCCTTTGGTTAAGCACTTTCCCTCAAGTGGACAGCTCAAGAAAGGATACCTACAAGGTATGATAGCTAGTGCAGAGAAATTCATTAGAAATGTAAGATGGAGAACATTTTTCTTTTTTAACCCTAAGGCCAAACGTGAGATAAAGAACACATACGGATTCACAAGCACAAGGTCTCCACCCAACATACCTGGGCTAAAAGAATTTGAAGATGGTATAATTAAGATAATACAAGACATCAAATTTAAACAACACCAAACGGAATTCCAAACCAAGCTGGCCAAAGATATTAGTAACATAAAAAATAGTGATCAATTGCTGATAGCGGCTGATAAAACAAGCAATTTTTACAGAGTGCACCCTAACCAGTATAACAAACTTTTGGATAGCAACATTACAAAAGATTATAAAAAAGCACCAAGCACGGCAGAAGCAGATATCAATAATAAATGTAAAGAAATAGCTCAAAAACTCGAAATAGACAATAGAATCGACACCATTGCTAAGAAAGCAGCTTTCATAACACTTAAAGACCACAAACCGAACTTCAGTAATAACCCCAAATGCAGGCTGATCAACCCCACCAAATTAGAGCCAAATCAGTCCAATCAAAATCAAAATCAAATCACTTTGGGATATAATATCCTTCCTATTTCTTTTGTGAGCTTTTTTTCCTGCATGGGATTTCGTTACATATAGGATTCATGTTTAGTGATAATGCCATATGAAATTGTAAATATGCAGATTAGGTTAACTAATTGTGGATCAATTGAAGCCACTAACCATCATACACAGTTTTAAGCTTGATAATGCCGAAACAAATCATTAGCAGTAAATTAAAGCATGACTTTGTTTCATTCTTTGTCTATGGGACTTCGCTACCGTTGCATGGGATTTCGTTACATATAGGATTCATGTTTAGTGATAATGCCACATGAAATTGAAAATATGCAGAATAGGTTAACTAATTGTGGATCAATTGAAGCCACTAACCATCATACACAGTTTTATGCTTGATAATGCCGAAATAAATCATTAGCAGTAAATTAAAACATGACTTTGTTTCATTTTTTGTCTATGGGACTTCGCTACCGTTGCCTGTTGATTGTACTATTTCAAAAACCATGCCATAAAATTATTCAAAATTGGTATTTAACTTATGTATTGCATTTAAATGATAAATAAGTGTCCAAACTAACATTTTAAATCATTTTATTGAATAAAAGTTGTATAGGCATAAAGTAATGGAAGAAAAGCAAGTCATAAAACTTTTGG